>JAGIQG010000028.1:16756146-17038646 GCA_024679065.1 Sphyrna mokarran | reverse complement strand
CTGCTGACTGTGCAGAGGAGGTTGTGCTCTGTTTCTTACTAGTCTATCTCTGTCTCTCTCGCCACCTCCCCATTTTTTCTTTCTCTTTCTCCCACCGCTACCTCCCCCCCCCCCCCCCCCCCCCCCCTCTTTGGCCTCTGACTGTAATTGTCTTTATATCTCTCTTCCTAAATTACAGACATCTGTTGTGTTTTTCTTAGATTTCTTTATTCCCTTTCACATCTTTGCAGCAGGATAACCTTTTCAACGGAATTCAAACCAGTAGGTTGTGTTGTGAAAAAGGGTTAAGGTAAAGATATGTTTAATAAGGAGTTTGTTCTGCCTTGCTTTTAAAGCTTGTTTTTAAACGGGCCTTGCTTGCTTTGAGAATATTTTGAATAACAGATGCAATGCAGCATGAGCTCAGTCGAGGGAATGCATGTTCCTCTTTTTTGCTGCAGAGTCAGGCATTTATGTATATTACAGCAGAGGCAGTGTCACTGCTCTCAGTTCTGTTCTGTGGTGCTACATTAGAATACATTTTATTTTGTACCATAGTTACATGATAGTAAGATCTGAAGATTTTACTCCTGTGATGGTCCCTAACTGATATTTCAGTATTTAGTATAGAATGGTTTATGGAATAAAACAAATGTAAGATCATTTCTTATTTAATTCATGTGAATGTAATAAAGCATATTTGCATAACTTGGCAAAAAATGTTTTGATTAAAGATTCTGATTCCTGCTGTTCTTTAGTAAAATATAATTCAAAAACTCTGATTTGCCTGATTAATAATTTGTCATCTCTGAGAGCAAGTCCTATTGCATGTTATAATGGGTAACCATATGTATACAATTGTTTATATGTCCTGTGTGCTTATGGCATCTTAATTTTTAATGCTGACAAATATAATGACTTCATTTTCTTGGTATCTTTGTAACTGTTTCCTAATTAATGTATTTTTGACTTTATTATGCTGTAGCTTCAATTTCAAAGTTGTCAGTTTATCAAATGGACATGTTTACTGAGTAGCAGAGTCTTCTTCCTTGTGTCATTACGCCTCCATAGTGAAATGTTCAGCACTCAACTTTTTCAATCACCAGTACTTTTCAGCCTGTTAAACTGTTGAAATATTGAATAAGTCCTAAATTTCCATTGTAGGGTTATGAATGAATTGTCTCTGCCCCTTAGCTTTGTGAATATTTTAGTCATGTTGTGATAAAGGCAGAATAATCTATAGGGACCAGAGTTTGCATGAGTTTTTTTCTGAAAAGGACCTCTTTGTCCAGGAGCTATTTTCAATTCATGAGTATGAAGAAAAATCATGTACTACATTTTTACCTTTTTTTTTATATAAATGGTGTTTTTGTTGCATTCTGAGAAGAAAATCCTAATAAACGTAACCTACTTTTCTACTGTCTTCAGATGGCTACCAT
The DNA here is from genome assembly GCA_024679065.1 of Sphyrna mokarran. Taxonomy (NCBI): domain Eukaryota; kingdom Metazoa; phylum Chordata; class Chondrichthyes; order Carcharhiniformes; family Carcharhinidae; genus Sphyrna; species Sphyrna mokarran. The sequence goes on along the minus strand of JAGIQG010000028.1, from coordinate 17,037,228 downwards.
CTTATAAATCCTGTACCTTGAACCAAATGCAAAATTGAAGGGCTGTGTCATCCTAAAGTATAATTAGTTTTTAGCATTGCCACTCTTTACATACAGAAAAGTGAATTATTACTGTAGGAAAATAGATAACTTGCAATCATTTATTGGGGCATCCTTGGGATATTTCTAATCTCCAAAGTGCTTAATGACTAATGAATTATTTAATACAGTGATTTTTGTTATTTTAGGCAAATGAGACAGGCAATTTGCTTACAACAATGTACCACAAACAATAACGAATGACCAGATGAGATGTTCTTTGTTTTTAAACCTCCATAGTAGAGTCATATTGGACTCCGAGACGTTAACTCTATTTTTCTATTCACAGATGCTGCCTGACCTGCTGAGTTTTTCCAATACTTTTGGTTCAGGAAGAAGTTAACCAAAGCACAAGAAAATTCTCTGTAATTAGTTCGATTTAGCCTTGCATTAATGTCCATCCAGAAGACATTGGGAATTAAATCAGCCCCTGGAAAAAGGCCAAGGTCTCAGAATGTATAATTATTCTGCACCTATTAATTGCAGTGAAGATAGCATACAGGTTTTCTGCTTGTTTGAATTAATTTAATGTACATTCAGTGCTAACTGCACCAGTTGATTAACATCAAGGGACCTTAGAATGCTAAGCTGCTAGTGCCAGTTAAAACTAGCCTGTACATCTCAAAGTAGGAGTGCATTGTGGTTGGAACAGCTGCAGGAAGTGAATCTGACCTGCGACATGATGATGAATGATTTAGCATGGGAGAAGGTGGGCTTCAAGGTTTTTGTTCATGCACTGGAGACCATGATGGAGGAGGTGGAAATTCAGAGAGATAAAAGGTAGAGGCATTAGATCGATGAGTGGTATGGTATCCATATGCCTTCAGACATCTGGTCAAAAAACAGTTGAAATTGATTTCTGTGTAGGTCAATGTCAGGAATAAAATGCTGAGAATCTAGCTAACGTCAGTGAATGCATCTTCAAGTGGCATATCCTGCTAACTACCAGTAGCTTCAGACACTATTCAAATAAACGCCACCACACTCATGATCGCTAATCACTTCCATACCAACAACCTTAAAATCATGCATTATATCTAACTTTTTATATGTTTCAGATCACCCTTAGATACTTACTTTGAAATATAGAAGTAGGAGGAGGCCATTTGGTCCTTCAAACCTGCTTCTGCCATTCATTGCGATCATCCAATTCAATCACCTAATCCAACATTTTCCCATAACCTTTGATTCCATTCATCCGATGTGCTAGATCCAACCACCTCTTGGATGCATTCAGTATTTTAGCATCAACTACTTTCTGCAGTAATCAATTCCACAGGCTCACCACTTTTTGGGTGAAGAAATGTCTCATCCCTGTCCTAAATGGTTTACCCTGAATCCTCAGCTTGTAATCCCTGGTTCTGACTCCCCCACCATTCGGAACATAAAGGTTAAAAGTTTATTTATTAGTCACAAGTAAGGCTTACATTAGCATTGCAATGAAGTTCCTGTGACATTCCCCTAGTTGCTACACTCTAGCACCTGTTCAGGAACACTGAGGACGATTTTAGCATGGCCAACGTACGTAACCAATCCTCCCATTCTAGCCTTGTTAGAATTTTGTAAGTCTTGATTAAATCCAGCACCGCCCCCCCCCCCCCCCCCAAATTGTCTGAACTCCAGTGAAAACAATCCTAACCTAATCAATCTCTCCTGATACATTTCAGTCCTGTCATCCCTGGAATCAGCATGGTAAATCTTTGTTGCACCCTCCAAAGAACAAGAACATCCTTCTGTAGAAAAGGCTACTAAAACTGCACACAATATTTTAGGTATGGTCTCATCAAGGGCCTGTATAATTGTAACAATACATGCCTGCACCTGTACTCAATCTCTCGCAGGGAAGGCCAACATGCCATTTGCCTTCTTTACCACATACGTACCTTCAGTAACTGATGCACAAAGTCACCCAGGCCTGCTGCACATTACTCCCTCCCACTCAGGTAGTAATCTGCTTTCTATTTTCTGTTTCCAAAGTGAATAACCCCTCATTTATCCAAATTACACTGCATAAGCCATTGATTTGCCCACTCACCCAAACTGTCTAGATCATTCTGAAGGATCTCTGTATCCTTGTCATAGTTCATCCTATCACCCAACTTGGTATCGTCTGCAAACTTCGGATGTTATATTTTGTTCCCTCATCCAAACCGTTAAAATGGTCCCAGCAACGATTCCTATGGCACCCCACTAGTCATTCCTGCCAACTTGAAAAGCGCCCATTAATTTCCTCTCTGCCAACCAGTTTTCTATCTATCTCAATACACTTGCCCCGATCCCATATGCTTCAATCTTGCATAATAATCTCTTATGTGGGACTTTGTCAAACGTTTTCTGAAAGTCCAAATATATCACATTGACTGGCTTCTCCTTGTCAATTTTGCTAGCTATATCTTCAAAGAATTTCAACAGATTTGTCAAGCATGATTTTCCCCTTCATAAGTCCCTGCTAACTCTGTCTGATCCTGCCACTAAATGCTCTGCTATGAAGTCCTTGGTAATGGATTTGAGAATTTTCCTCACAACTGATGTTGAGGTTGCTGGTCTATAATCCCCTGGTTTCTCTCTACTCCCTTTTTGAATATTGGAGTAACATTAGTTACCTCCAATCTGCAGGGACTGTTCCAGAGTCTGTAGAATCCTGCAAGATTATGCCAATGCATTCATTATTTCTAGAGCCACTTTCTTAATTAAGTATTGTGGATTGTAGATTTTCAGGTCCTGGAGATTTATTTGCCTTCAATGCCATCAATTTTCCTAGCACCATTTCCCTGCTAATATTAATCTTTTTCCTTAGATCAGATACTCTCTCTAATTTACTTTGTAAGCCATGGATTGGTCCTTTTTACCAATTTTGCTTTTGTGCTAGACAAGAATAAACAATTGCAGTTTCCCTATGTGTTCCTTGAATGTTTGTCAATGCCTATCCACTGTCATTGCTTTAAGTAACCCTCCTCAATCTATCAAAGTCAACTCACATCTCTTATCCTCATAGTTTCCTTTAAGAGTCAGCACCCTAGTCTCCAAATTAGGACTATTGCAAGCCACACACTCTCATCACAGGTGCTGCTAGTTATTTAATATATGACAGTCACATCAGCCAAGCAGAATGCACAGCATATACATTCACCTTCCTCGTCTACACACTCTGATTTACAAGTTGCAGATGGTACAAGTGTATATTTCTCTCTCGCCATATCCTCCTTGCTGTATGGCTTTTTCCTTTCAGGTACTCCAGAGGTGTAACTGGTGGCATGGTGGCATAATGGTTAGCACTGCAGCTTCACAGCGGGGTCCTGGGTTCAATTCCTGCCTCGGGTCACTGTTGGCGTTCTCCCTGTATCTGTGTGGGTTTCCTCTGGGTGCTCTGATTTCCTCCTACAGTCTGAAAGATGTGGTGGTTGGTGCATTGGCCATGCTAAATTCTCCCTCCGTGTACCCAAACAGATGCTGGAATGTGGCAACTAGGGGACTTTGGCACATGGGATCTTTTGCACAGGACTCAGATAAGAGCTTTAGTGGGAAGGTTATAAAAGGTGGCTGGTAGATTGATGCAATGTTTGTTGCACGAGAATGTCTGCCAGAAAGCCTGCGTTCAGTGTCAAGGATTGAGAAGAAGTCCGGTACCAATTGCACAGAGCTTTGGAGATTATTCTTTCCAATATGGAAGTGGTGGTTAACTCTGCTTAAATGCTTATGGGCCAACCAAATGTGACATCTAATAGTCAATGTCTCAGCTCCCATTGTAGAACCACGAACAGCTACTTAATGTTGGAATACTGCAGTGGAAGCACAAACTGGTGTCATGCAAGATCAGCTTGCTGGTGTGCAAGCTCAAACCAGTAGTAAATTATAGTTTGCAAGAGAACTTGACGGGTGCTCCATGTGGCGTTGCCAGTGGTCACATCTGCATGATTTGCTGCCTGTGGCTGTGGAGAGAGCAGAATCTTGTTTAGTTCTGGTATGGGGCAGATGTGACATGGTGCCTGCAAAATGATGTGTGCAATCATTTGCATCCTGCACCATAGGGAAATCTATAATTGTAGCTAAAATGTGTGCTTGCTCTGCCTGCTGGTCTCTGGCTTAGACAGAATGAAATATAGTTGAGCTTTGGGGGAGGCAATGGCATAGTGGGTAACATCCAGAGACTCAGAATAATACTCTGGATTCAAATCCTACCCCACCATTACCATCAAGCCAGGAAACCAACCCTAGTTCAGTGAAGAGTACACTGAAGCAGTACAAAGTATACCTAAAAACTTGGTGAATCTACAATGTTATATGCATACCAAGTAGCAAAAGCATCATACAATAGGCAAGCTAAACGACCTCATAACCAGTGGATCAGATCTGCCACATCTAATCATGAATGGTGATGAACAATTAAACAGCTAACTGGAGGAGGCGACTGCACAAATATCCCCACAGTGAGTGATGGGGGGGATGTAGTACATCAGTGCAAAATATAAGGCTGAAGCATTTCTAAAACTCTTGTGCCAGAAGCCACTAGAGATCCCCATATCACAGATGCCAGTCTTCAGCTAATTTGATTCACATGTGATAAAGAAATAATTGAAAGCACTGGGTATTGCAATGGCTATGGGCTCTGACGGTATTCCATCAATAGTACTGAAGACCTATGCTCCAGAAGTAGCTGTGTCCTTAGCCAAACCGTTCTAATACAGTTACAACACCAGCATCTATTTGACAATGTGGAAAATTGCCTAGGTATCTCCTATACACAAGAAGCAGGTCAAATCCAACCCAGCCAATTACCATCTTATCAGTCATCAGCAAAGGTGGAACGGGTTGTCAACATTACTGTCAAGAGGCACTTGCTCAAATAGCCTGTTCACGGATGCTTAATTCTGCCAGGGCCACCCTGTTCCTGACCTTATTACTGCCTTGGTTCAAACATGGATAATGCTGAACTTCAAAGGTGAGCTGACAGTTACTGCTCTTGACATCAAGGCCGTATTTAACCAAATGTGGAATCAAGGAGCCCTAAGCAAGCCAATAGGAATCAGGAGGGAAAGTTCCAACCATCTTCTGCTACTTCATCAATAACCATAAAGTCAGAAATGGGAATGTTCGCTGATTGCTCAATGTTCAGCACTGTTGCAACTCCTCAGATACTGAAGCTTATACACTGCAAAATTTGGACAATATTCAGGCTTGAGCTGACATCTGGTGCAAATGTTACTTGCCATTTAAGTGCATGGCAATAATCATCTCCAGTGATAAACAATCCCACCATCTACCTTTGATATTAAATGGCCTTACTATCACTGACTGGCCTTACCCACTATCAACATCCTAAGGCTTATTATTGACCAGAAACTGAACTGGACTAGCCATGAGAATAGTGCGGCTACAAAAGCAGGTCAGAGACTGGGAATTCTGTGGTGAGTAACTCATCACCTGACTCTTTAACTGTACACAGGTGTGATGATAGGGCAATTGAGATGGATTTTTTTTTTAGTGCATAAGGGGAGTGTTTAGAAATTCAGTTTCATGCTACAGGAAATTGGTATGTCTGGAGGGAATGCAACACAGATTTTGGGTTAGCAGGGTAATTACACATTTCAATCTTGCAGATGATTATGTTAAGCAGAGTTAATGGATCTTTTCTTTACTTAAGTTTCCCTGGGGTTGCACATTAGGTGATTGGCAGAGTCATGTGATGATATGGTTTATGTGCAGAGAGAAAAGAGTTTTTGCAGAAAACAGTTTAGTTTGCAGTTGAAGCCTGGTTGAAGTTAGATTTTGTAGGCTTCTCGAACTGCCTTTCTCTGAAAGCTCCAAGACTACTACTTGTTTAAATAATATGCCTGGGTTTACTAACTATTCATTTAAAAGTGGATTTGATTTATCAGGAAATATTTGGAACTGGAATAGTTACGAGTTTGAAAGTAAAATTGCTTCCTTTCATTTTTAAATGTTGTTTAACTGTTGATGGTTAAGCTGCTTCATTTATTAGAGTTATATTTAAAGTGTGTATTTAAGTTCCTTTTACTATAAAAGGCCCCAACTTTATCAGTAGAATTGTTCCTCACATCTCTGTTAAAATAGAAAAATTGTCTTGTTTTATATTTAAACCATGGGGATCTGGTCCGGGATCTTAACACTAGGCACAAGTCAAGAGAGTAATATAATGTTCTCCATTTGTCAAGAGGAGTGCAGCTCCATCAACACTCAAGAAGCTCAGCACCATCCAAAACAAAGTTGCCCACTTGATATCAATTACCCCAATATCTGTCCATGAAAGAATAGTAGCAGCAGTGTGTGCCATCTTCAAGATGCATTGCAGCAACTTTCCACGGATTAGAACATAGAACATTACAGCGCAGAACAGGCCCTTCGGCCTTTGATTTTGCGCCGACCATTATAAAAAAAAGCAATGACCCTCCAAACTAAACCATTCCCTTCTCTTCCATAAACTTATCAACAAACCTCTTAAACGTCACCAAACTTGCCGCAGGCAGGGCATTCCACTCCCTAACCACCCTCTGGGTAAAGAACCTACCTCTGACATCTGTCCTATAACTATCACCCCTTAATTTAAAGCTGTTTCCCCTCGTGCTAGCTTTCTCCATCCTAGGAAAAAGGCTATCACTGTCCACCCTATCTAAACCTCTAATCATCTTATATGCTTCGATAAGGTCTCCTCTTAGCCGCCTCCTCTCTAACGAAAACAACCTCAAATCCCTCAGCCTCTCTTCATAAGACTTGCCCTCCATACCAGGCAACATCCTGGTAAACCTCCTCTGTACCCTCTCCAATGCCTCCACATCTTTCTTATAAATGTGGGGACCAGAACTGCACACAATACTCCAAGTGCGGCCGCACTAGAGTTTTGTACAGTTGCAACATGATGCTGCGGCTCCTAAATTCAATCCCCCTACCAATAAAAGCTAAGACTCCATATGCCTTCTTAACACCTTTATCCACTTGACTGCCTACTTTCAGGGATCTATTGACACATACACCAAGATCCTTCTGTTCATCAACACTATTAAGAGCCCTACCATTAGCCCTATACTCTACACATTTATTGTTCCTGCCAAAGTGCATTACCTCACACTTTCCCACATTAAACTCCATTTGCCACCTCTCGGCCCCGCTCTGCAACTTGTCCAAGTCTCTCTGCAAACTATAACACCCCTCTTCACTATCTACCACTCCACCGACTTTAGTGTCATCTGCAAATTTACTAATCCATCCTTCAATACCCTCATCCAGATCATTTATAAAAATTACAAACAGCAGGGGCCCCAAAACAGACCCCTGAGGCACACCACTTGTAACCGAACTCCACGATGAATACCTCCCATCAACCACCACCCTCTGTCTTCTATCTGCTAGCCAATTCCTAATCCAATTAGCTAAATAACCCTCTATCCCATACATCTGCATTTTCTGCAGAAACCTTCCATAGGCCACCTTATCGAACACCTTACTAAAGTCCATATATACCACATCAACCGCCTTACCCCCATCCACCTCTTTGGTCACTTTTTCCAAAAACACAATAAGGTTAGTAAGGCACGACCTACCCTTCACAAAACCATGCTGAAACCATTGATTCTTCAACATCATCTTCTAAAACCATGACCATTACCACCTAGAAGGGCAAGGGCAGCAAATGTATGGATTACCATCATATGCAAGTTGCCTTTCAGACCACATGGCATCCTGATTTAGACCTATATTGCTATTCCTTCAATTTCTGGATTAATATCCTGGAACTCCCTCCCAAACAGTATTGTGGGCAAACCTACCTTCATAACCTCCCCCTTCTGAGTTGAGGATGACTTGCTTCCACACTGAAAATGAGTTTTTGGATGACTGAGGAGTCCAATCTGCAACTTAGAGTTTGTCACAGGTGGGGCAGATGATCATTGGAGGAGTGGGTGGGTGCAGTTTCTGAGTTGCCATGCACTTCTTTCAGTGATGCTTAGCTTCAGCTTTCCCTTGGCAACGAAATGCGAGATGCTCAGTTTCTTCATAGATGCTTTTCCTCCACTTCAGGCAGTATTGGGCCAGGGATTCCCAGGTGTTGGTGGGATGTTCTGCTTTTTCAAGGAGGCCTTGAGGGTGTCCTTGAAGTGTTTATTCTGCCCTCCAGGGTTTTGTTGTGTCATGGCAAATAACGAGTTTGTGTGTGTATGTATTAGCACGTTATTGTTTGAAATAATATATTTGAATCAATTAATTCTTTGTCTCAGTCTTTTCCAAGTTGTAATGATTTTTTGTTAACATTTCATACATAATTTGTGTCATTGATGTTACCTGTGAGGGCATCCCAATGTGAAACACCACTTTGTGGTGGTATATAGTTTTGTTTTTGGAATGATGTGGGGAATCATACGAAACCCCAGTAAGAACAACCAGTTGTTCTTATAATACTTATTAAAAACTATTTCTTAAACTACGAATGAACAAAACCACAATACTTTTAAGACAATTAAGTATATTAATCTCTCTCCACACACACACACACGTTATTCTTTGTTCCAAAATATGTGAATCCCCCTTCCGAAACAGCATCCAAGTTAAATAAATCTACAAGTCAAATCCAATTTATAGCTACAACACAGTGTAAGGCTTGGGATCAAGTCTGGGAGGTGTCATTTCCTGGTCCATTGAAAATATTTTTACAAAGGCTTCTGCAATGCCTTGACTGTAAAACTTAAATGTGGGCCTGGCCTCTTGGCTGAGAGTTGAGGACTGGCCTGCCTACTTCTGACGATGCTGGCATAGGATCATAGAACCTACAGTGCAGAAAGAGGCCCTTCAGCCCATCGAGTCTGCATCGACCGCAATCCCACCCAGGCCCTATCTCCATATCTCAACGTATGCACTAATGTCTCTAACCTATGCATCCCTGGACACTAAGGGGCAACTTCTTAACATGGCCAATCAACCTAACCTGCACATCTTTGGACTGTGGTAGGAAACTGGAGTACCTGGAGGAAACCTACGTGGACACGAGATTGTGCAAACTCCACACAGGCAGTGACCTGAGCCAGGAATCGAACCCAGGACTAAGAGCTGTGAAGCAGCAGTGCTAACCAATCCGCTGCTGAGCAGCCCGTGGCAATTATATCATTGTTCCTCTTTGATTCTTCTTTCTATCTGTTTGGCTGTCTGCATCTCTCAAATTCCTTGTCTTTTAAAATTAGTGTGTGTATACTTCCCACTGATCTCTATGGTCCAGGCGAACTGTTTCCTTGAATGATTTATACATAGTCTTGTCTAGATGTCTGCTAATCTCATTACTGGGAACATCTTTTGAATGCTGGTTACTGCTATTTCTAGACAGATTTTTACCTGTTGCTGGGCAGAATGAATCCTATCATGTCTTAATAAATTATTGTTACTTCTATTACATGGCAGTTCCATGATACCTGACTTGTGCAACTTACTTTGTTGAATTTCAGCCTGTCAGTCCTACACAATGTTAGGAGAGTGAGGGGGTCACAGATTCAAAGTAATTTGAAAAAGAAAAAAGCATGATGGAAGAAAAACCTTTTTCACGCAAAGATTGGGTTGAGTTAGGAATGCATTGCCTGGAAGTGTGGTGGAGGCAGAATTGAGGAATTCGGGAGGGTATTATATGATTATTTGAATATATGCAATGTGCAGAGTTGCATTGAAAAATCAGGAGAATGGTCCAGAGTTATGATGCTTATTCAAAGAGCCAGTGCAGACATGATAATCTGAATGGCCTCCTGCACCATAACAATTCTGTGATTCTTTTGTATATCGTGACAGTCAATGTCACAACTGAGCCAAAATTGTTTCAAAAATATAAATTTGCCAAAAAGTGAAATGTACAGATAAATACTAGATTTAACATTCAGTAAAACCTGAACAATTGAGAAACATTTGATGCTTGTCAGACATATGCATTAAGGTATTGTCTCAAAATCATTAATTCAAATTTTATTAACAAATTAAATATCTTGTTATCATGTCATTCAACTGGCTTCCGATCATTTTGAGGAAAGTTGAACAGCAGCAAATTTAAATTCACTTACATTAAAGAATTTGACTTCAAGTTGAATTTTCTTGAGATTGATTCTAATGAGTGATTCAGAAACTAATCTAAGACATGCAAAAATACTTGCATTAGTTTGAGTTGGCATATGCTGTTTGTTTTTGAATAGGGAAATTCAAGTAGTCTGCCTGTGTACATGAGATTGATGAACAATAAGGGCTAGTTTCCATGAATACTTGAGGATTAAACAGTGAAAACTGATTGTTGTAGATATTCTCACTGTGGTTATTTCATATTAGAAGTAATATATGAATGCTGAGATAGTTCAAGAAATAACTTGATACTATAATGGAAAATCTGTAGGTTTCTTTTTGTATTCATTCACTGGACCAGCATCTGTTGCTCATTTTTATTTGCTATTGAGGTGGTGGTGAGCTCCCATCTTGAACCAAATCAATTCATGTGGTGTAAGTAAACCTACAGTGCTGTTAGAAAGGATGTTGAAGGATTTTGATTCAGTGACAAGTGAGGGTATGGTGATATGGTTCCCAGCCAGGATGGTGTGTGGTTTAGAGGAAACTTACAGGTGATGGTGCTTCGATGCATCTGCTGTCCACATCCTAGATCAGACTGGCCAAGCTTATCACTAGCGGGGACGTGTTTCCATTTTTTTTCATTCGAGGCTGATGAGCAGATTTCGGAAAGATGAAATTTGGCACAATGTGAAACATGAATTTCCAAATAAAGTTGATGAGTGAAGAAAATAAATGACTGAAGCAATAAATAGATAATTACAGAAGAGTAATTAATAAATATCACCATTGAAGTTGAGCAGGACAAAGGTTTGTCTGACTTCCTCAGAATCTCTTGATGCTCATCATTCACCCTTACACACCATGTGCATGGGTGTGATTGTGCATTGATTTGTGGAGGTAAAACTGGGAATCCTGAGAGCGTGAATTCCAGACACTTAAATGCCACCCCTTAATTGTAACCTATTTACTGCATTGAATGAAGTATAATTTTGCCTGGAGTTAACTGTTCCGGTATAGTAAGAAAGAAAGGTCTTGGGTTTATATGGTGCCTTTTATCAAACTCAGGGTGATCAAAAGTGCTTTACACTAGTAAAGTACTTTTGAGTTGTAATCACTGCTGTAATTGAGGTGTGGCGACTCTCAAGTTAAATCACCACCAGTCAGCGCTCTCACTGAAAGGGGAGAGCTGCCAATGGTCACCTGTGACTGTGGCAACTTAAAGAAAACTTTACCTTTATAGGAAACGTGGCATCCAATTTGTGCACGTCAAAATGCTACAGACAGCAATGTGGTAACGAACAAATAATCTCTTAGTAATGTTGATTGAGGGATAGATATTGGACAGGACACCATGGTGAGGATAACTCTTGTGCTGTTTGGAATGGTGCAGTGGGATTTTATTTTACATCCACCTGAAGGGCCTAGATTTTAAAATGTCATCTGAAAGATAGCATCTTTGACAGTGTTATACTCTCTTAGTACTGCACTGGAGTGTAAGCCTTGGCTTTTGTGCTCAAATGAGAATTAAACTCACTACTTAACTGACTCAGTCCTGAGTACTGATAACTGAGCAATTGATAACAATAATGGCCTTAACTAATGCAAAATGAGATTTGATTTGCAATTTGGTACCAGTATTCTGGTAAATTTAAATAATGGGAAATCGCAAGAGTTCAAAATTAAAATCTTGTGCTTCTATTATTTGCTATTGAAACTTCCCACAATCCCACTCCAATCTGAATCATGCAAACACATGGAACTCCCAAAGTGCATTAGAAGCTAATGTACTTGCAAGGACAACAGCAATGTAATGTTGAAAAACAAACCAGAGTTTCTTATTAATTTATTAAGAATCTACTTATTTCTGTTATGATGTGTCATCAAATATGTTATACTCGAAACCAATTACCTCTGTCCTTCCAAGCACTAGCAGTTAATAGCATTGCGGTTTAAATTGAAGATAAATTTGAGATGATATGGAAAAATGTATGCTTTCAATCATACGTTAACTTAGCACTTATGAAATAATACATTGGCGGCCTTCCATCTCATAAGACAATGCTTTGTGTTGTGATGGTCAACTTTGTTAAGCAGCACCTGGCTTTTCTGCATTTGCTGCAGAAAAAAGACAGTGGGCTGAGAGGGTGCATGATTCACTGGTTGCTTGTTTTCTCTGAGCCTCCTTGTCAAGTTATACTTTAGACTTTTGCTCGTGTCTTTCAATGTCCTTCTAAACATTTGATCTCCAGAGGTATTGGTCATTGACAGCTATCTCACAGTTGTCAGTGTCTATGTCTGCCATCTTCATATCATGCTTGCAAGTCTCCTTGTAGTGGAGGAATGGATGCCCAAGAGGTTGTGACCCAGTGCCCAGCTCACTCTGCAAAACGCCTTTGTGTATACGGCTATCATTCATCCAATGAACACACCTAAGACAGTGCAGATGACATTGGCTTAGCAATGGGTGTATGCCGATGGACCTGGCATCCTCCAGGACCTCTGAGTTGGTGGCTTGTCCTGTCAAGGGATGCTGAGGATATGTCAAAAATAAATAGTTGGGCAACACACAACTTGTGTTACAAAAATCTGAACGTATCTGGAGGAAAAAAGGGCTGAGGGAAATCAGAAGTTCCGCAATTTTGATGTCTGGGATAGTATGGATCAGAATGAGACAGTTTTGTGAACCTTGATTTCTATCTCATGAGGATGCAGGATAGAGAATGAGTTTGTTGGTAGTGTATTTGGAGCTTGGAAAATCAGGAAAGGGAAGCTTGGAGGAGCAGTGATCATGCCTTTATTAAAAATCATGGAGCAAGATGAAAAGGGTTAGATGAGAGAGAATTATTTATGTTTTTTCCTGTTTGCTCTTTGAATGTGAGGATCATTGGTAAAGGTCTGCATTTATTGTCCTTGAGAAGCACGAGGTGAGGGAGTTACCAACCCAGACTAGGCCAATATAGGATCAGAAATTCTTCTGGCTGGTCCCTCAGTTGTGTACTCTCTCAAATATTTCATCAGTTTTTCCTTAATTCTTCCTCACATTATCTAACTTGTTGGGTATAATCTTTTCATGAATACTGTTAAGTGCAAGAAATATAGTATAAGAACCTTCTTAAACATGGAAGCCATATTCTAATGTTGCATGTTGAAGTGTAACATAAATAGTTGACATGGAAGTATAAACTGAGTTTCTGGCATTCATGTTTAGCACTTGTCATTAACTGACAGTAAAATGTGCTTTAATGCTATTGTTAGGTTTGGAAAAATATTTGTACAGTCCATGTAAAATACTAAATTAAGGCTAATTTGAATTTTTAAACATGAAATTCTGAAACACTAATCAAGATAAAAATTTTAAAAAGAAGCTCATCCTTTTCTCTCTTTCTCATGCTCCCTTATGATCCGGATCTATGATTTATTAAGATTAATAATTGAGATGGAAAAAGGAATTTGTCGTAGCATTTAAATTGATAACATTTGAAACTTATTATTTTCTATGTTTAGTTTGTTTCAGCACAGTCTAAACTAGAATCAGGGAGATTTTTATACTCAACGGTTCTTTGAACGTACTCTTATCTCCTCTTCTTGCTAATCATGGAGCGCTGGAAACAAGGGACAGAATTCACCAACCTGTAATTTAGGGAGAGGGAATTAATCACAAAAGCAATTACGTATATTCTTCACTTCTGTAACACTGCCCTTGTTAGGTAAGACTAATGTTGAACCACTGCTGCTGTATGAATCATTTGCATATTTGTATTTGGATGTAACTCCAGTTTTTGTGTCTGAGACGGTAATAGTTTAAGTACCTATGTTGAAAGTCAAAAGCTGAATATTATTGCAATGTTTGTTACTTTATTTTTTACCTCCTAGGTCATTTAGAGAGTGGAAATAATCTAGGAAAATATTTGACAAGTGGAGCAGATTTTTAAAAATGGCATTAATTGGTCTCATAATTTTTTTCAGCTATTGAGATCTGTTATGCTTGTTTGATGCTGAAGAGCTAAACTCTAAAAAGGAAGAAAATATAATTTTTTATTGCATAGCATAGAAAAGAGCAGCCATACATAAGAATCTAGTACAACAGAGTGAAACACAAGCTGGATGTAGTGAACTACTTCGACAATTTTCTTCTTTCTTCTCCATTTAAGTGTTTACTAAGGACAGTTCCACAGAGATTGGCAGTTTCACTCCTGCCTCACCCATACACCTGATATTCATGCATGAAGTTAGATGTTGAGTGTTGGCAAACAATCTGACCATCACCTAGTGAGCATCACAATTGTATAATCTTCACTATTGCCATCTACACATTGGATGACATTCAATTATTGCTTGCAATCAGACGAGTTGGTCACAACAGGGGAAAATCAATTTGCCTCGTGCTATTTGAACAAAATTTACTAACAATACAGTCTCAATGACTCAAATTAACAGTTGCATATGTAAATACTATAAGGAAATGACTGAACTTGGAATTAAATTTTCTTTTGTGACTGAATTCTACAATTCAATGAACTTATTCTGAAGGATTTAAATTAATCTTAATGCTCACTAGTACATATTTCAAGCTTAATTTGTATTTGTATACAGCAAGAAATGTATTGCTAAAGTTTAGGCTGTTCACATTTAATATGGCTTTTTTGGTGAAGCTATTGTTACAATTCCAATTCAGTGAACTAAAGTTTGATGGTGAAATCTGGAATGGGCTGTTCATGCTGAAGTTTCTGATTGATGGTTAAGAAGTAGAATTTGCTGATGTGTGTTAGTTCTAAAGGACGAGTTAATTATATTGATTCATTTCTTTATATCATTGAACTAAAAGGTTGAATGACTTAATTGCATTATTGTGGATTGCAGCACAAGAAGGCCTTTTCTTTATTTTTATACTGAAATAATTCCCTGAAGAAAAGAGACTATGAAATTAGTATGTACAAATGGAAGAGAATATTACTTTCCAAATATTGGAAGAAAATATTTGGCTTTTTTTTCAGTTTGAAAGTGTTTGGACATCAGATTGAAAAGCAATGTTTCTGTTTTTTTTCCTTGATATTGTAAATTCTGCTGACTAGCTAGAAGCAAAGCTTCTTGCCTTCCTAGAGTGCAAATTCTGCTGTTTGATTGCTAATAATTAGAGACTTTGTCTTGTGTTTTGGGAAGCTGTTCTGACTTTAAGCTTGTCTGTGAGTGTATCAAGAAAACTGCAGCATCCAACCAAAGGACTAAGTTACGGCATCACGTGAGCATTCATATTTTCTATGCTAAACCTGTGGAAAGGATTTTGTTTATGGGATAATGTTTTGGTTGAAACAGCATTTGGTTGTTAAAGTTTTTATACAATATCATGGTTTTTTTTTTTCATTTGCAATTGGTAAAAGTTATTATTTTCTTGCTACTAATGTGAACTTTGATTTAAAAACTCCCTAGTAGGTTATTTGAATCATACCTGAAGTGGAACATCTCATGCTTACCGTAGCCAAATTCAAATTGCAAAACTTGTAATCCAGGCGGACTTCATAAAATACTTTGGAATTTGTGACCTGAATGGTAACATCCCAAAAATAAAACATTGGCATCAACTAAGCTTAACACATTTACAGTGTGACAATGTGCATCTGCCAGCCAACATCTGAAGATTTAACTATATGGAATACAAGTAGTTGCTCATCAACAGTCACATATCACCGTTCTTTGCAGGAATGCACTGCAGTGTAGATGATCACTGTTTGTTGTACATGTGCTGGTGCTGTTTGTGAAGCTGTATGTGCTGCAAACTGGAATTGCATCACCCCCAAAACAACTGAGTTGTAAATGAATTCTTGTCATAGGAAATCTTGTATAAGACTCTTACGTTGCTTACACAACTTAAAACTTTGTAGACTTTTAGTTTAGCTGTGATTTTAAGAAATGGATAAAGTTTTACACTGCTTATGTGACCTCAGCAGGCAGATTTGTACATGGGAAGAGTTGCATTTTCTTCCGTTGGGAAAAAGATACAAAAGTCTGAGGCAAAGTGCCAACTGATTCAGGAACAGCTTCTTTCCTGCTGCCGTCAGACTTTTGAATGGAGCTACCTCATATTAAGTTGATTCCCCCCCCCCCCCCCCCAAAAAAAAGCTATGACTGCAATACAACATTCTGTGTCCTCTTCTTTCCTTCTCTATGCATCATACAATTCACCATGTCATCAGTATAGTCAAAAATGTTTTTGCTGTTTTGGGGTGCAGTGTGAAATGTATGGCTTTCACCAAAACAGCTAGGGTACTGATGCATGGAAGATGTTACCATTCCTTGTCTTGATTTGATTTATTACTGTCATGTGTATTAGTATACAGTGAAAAGTATTGTTTCTTGCGCATTATATAGACAAAGCATATCAAACACAGAAGTAAAAGAGAGGGTGCAGAATGTAATGTTACAGTCAGAGTGTGGAGAAAGATCAACTTAATACGAGGTAGATCAATTCAAAAGTCTGTTGGCAGCAGGGAAGAAGCTGTTCTTGAGTCTTCACTGCAGATGAACTCATATGGCCGGCTTTTTTGCCAGGGTGATTCCGCTTTCCTGTAGGATTGGACTGGAGATGAGAACATTCTCTGCTTGGGCTACCTTGAACCACGTTAGCAGAGCTTCAGTGTTCTCATCCTTTTCCTTGCTGCTTGTCAAACTGTTCAAAGATGTTTGTCTTATTTTCATAATGGTCCACAAACCCAATAGTGGAATCTCTCACTTCCTTATGATGTCCACTTTCTGCTAGCATCATGGTTTTCCACCTGCTGTAAAAACTTTGCCTGCTTTTGACAACACTTTTAACTTTTCCACAGGCTTAATCGTTCTCACCGGTTTCGCACACCTTTTCATAGAGATCTCTATCAAACGCATTTCATGATTTTGGGCTGTTATGTGGTTAAACTTCACTCTGGTCATGGTGGTCATGTAACAAGCTGAGACAAGTTCAGCTAATCCAGAGTTACCAATGCGGAATTGACAGACGTATACTATTGAATTTGCCTTTCTGCAGGCCGGAATAGTTGATGACTTTGACGTAACCAGAATTTCATGCAATCTGAATTTGATTTTTTTTTTACTGTATTCATCACTGTGAGCATAGTGTGTTGGAAGGCAGGGGAATAAAGGTCTGTCAGTGTGAGTGTGTGCATTTGATTATGCATGTGTGTTTAGTCTATACAGCATCTGCAGTGCATCAGACTGTGTTCTGCAAATGTTGCTGTAAATAATTTAATTCACTTTGAATGCAGTAAAATCTTGGAGAGCAGTCAGTCTGAAGTATTCGCTACAATAAAGATGTATCGTTGATGTGTGCATCTGAAAATGCTATTGGTATTTGAGAGCAATTGAAAATGTATTTGAAATTGAGAGTTAGTTATACTTCATGAAAAGTAATTCACTTCATGGAGTTACTGCACTTTTAATTTATATGCTGACTGTCCGTATACAGCTTTCAACATGCAGAATTATTTGACACTCGTGCAAAAATATTCTGAAATTTCTATTGTTAAATGTTAGAGTAAAATTAAGTAGTTGCATCTGATGTGTAACATGATTTGAAAATATTCTTAGATCTGCTGAAAAAAGGATGTTCACCATTACTGGATCTCTAGTGTAGAAATATTACCTTGGGATATTACTCCTAAGGAATTTGAATTTTAGTCCTTAGGAGTTGTGGGTATTTACCCACAACTTAATGGCAGTTTTTTTGTGATGTTTTGTAATTATAAATTACTTTCTTTTTATATTACCTTTCCTTTCTATCTTACACTCCTAAAAGTGCTGCCTTTGATGGAATTCAATTTTTTCATGTGAGCTGAAAAGGTGTGTTGTGTGATTCATGGTATTCCTGATGTTGTCCTCATTCCCACACCCAACCAACTTCTAGCAGGCGTCAGGATTACGAGTGTATCCTGGTTATTTTACCATGCTTGATAGTGGACCAGTTTATAGCTCCCCCAATGCAACTCTGTCTAGAATTGGGAACTTCATAACCTGATGTGAAGATGTGTTTAGTTTAAAGAAAACTTTACCCCCCAAAGGATAGTTTTTTTAAAAACTAAAAATGGTGTTGTGCATCATTAAGCCAGCCAATTTGTCAGCTTCTGTGGTGCATTCAAAGTGAAGTTTATTTATTAGTCACAAGTAGGCTTACATTAAAACTGCAATAAAGTTACTGTGAAAATCTTTTAGTCACCACAGTCTGATGCCTGTTCAGATACACTGAGGAAGAATTTAGCATGGCCAATCCACCTAACCATCACGTCTTTCAGACTGTGGGAGGAACCCAAAGGAAATCCATGCAGACACTGGGAGAATGTGCAGATTCCACACACAATTACCCAAGCCAGGAATAGAATCCAAGTCCCTGGCACTGAGGCAGCAGTGCTAACCACTGTGCCGCCTTGCCACCCCATTCAAATCTGATACAAGATATGTGTCTGCCTTAGTATGATGTACAAAACAACTTTGCTATCATACTAACCTATTGTCTGCTCTGGAAGTGAGTAATATGATAGCAAAGTTGCTTTTATTTTTTGTTTTCTCCCTTTCCATGAATGTTGTTGTACCAGTTGCTGTTATAGTGGAACAAGTATCAACTATTAATACATTTTGAAGAAAAAAATCAATTTGATAGCTTATTATCTTTAATTCACTTTAACAGGTTAACTATGAATTCACATCATAAACTAAATCTTATTTAGGCATATTGTTTCAATAATACAATGATAAAACATTGACCAGAACGCAGATTAGATGCATCATGGCATTTTAAGAGGAATGTATTGCAATTTTATAAGATTTTAATATTCTGGAGCAATGTTGAATGGAAAACCTTGATAATGTAATAGTGCAAAATGTCACAAGTCTGCCATTTTGTACAAGTTTGTTCGAGGAATATTAGATTAACTTCCTGTTTTTGTGTTTTGTGTGAATAAATCAGCATAACACTGTTGGTGTTATATCTATGCTGCTCTTTCCATGCATTCATTATTTATTGAAGGTAATTATTTGCAAGTCTGTACAGATAAAAGCTGATTTGGAATAGCACTCGTTTTGTAAAGAGATTGTAATTTATGAATGATGCTTATTAACCAATGTACAGATAGTGTTTGCAGTATTAATGGAGTTTTATCCATTAAGTCTACTTGAATTTGAAATATGCTGTTATCTTCAGAAATGAGAGAGTAGGGATAAATGGGGCATTTTCAAGTTGGCAGACTGTAGTTGATTTCCAGAAGGATCAGTACTGGGGCGTCAGCTAATTACAGTCAGTGTTAATGACCTGGACGAAGAGACCTTTTCAAGTTTGCTGTCGAGACAAAGTTAGGTGCCAATTTCAGCTTCAAGAAGGTCACAAAGAGACTGCAAAGACACACAAAGGAGTTAAGTGAGTGGGAAAGAAGGCGGCGGAGGGAATATAATGTGAGGAAGTGTGAGATTCTTCTTTTTTATTGTTAGAAAAGCAGATGTTTTTTTTTAAAAGGCACAAAACTTTTAAAGATCAATGTTCAGAGAGTCTTGGGTAAGAACACCAAACAATAGGTTTAAAAAAAGTCATGCCACACCTCAAAATACAGGTATAATACTTTCCACAATTTTTCAGATGGCAACGTGCCAATCTCAGTGAGTTCAAAAGAGAGTCAGGTGTTTTTTCCACAGTGAGGGGATGACAAAAATAAAATCGAGTCGTTTCATGCTGGTCTTGAATAACTTGTAACATCTCATTACAAGCTATATTAGATAAAGTCTGGGAATAGTTGATCATTCCACCAATTTCAACAATGCAATAGAGTTCAAAAATTAATACATGTCAATAAGAACATAAGAAATGGAGCATCCACAATCTTCTGGGATGATACCAGCTGTCAGAGAGGAAGAATTTCTCTTCATCTTTGACCTCAACAATGGGTTTTATCCTGAGGACACCAAAAGTTAGTATTTCTTAGGAAGACAAGTGACATGTTTGCATATTGTAAGGGAATTGGAGTCTTGCTGCAATTGTATAGGGCTTTGGTGATAATACATCTGATGTACTGAGTAGTTTTTGGCCTCCACGTATAAAGATAGATGTTTTAACCAGGAGGCAGTTCAACAAAGTTCACGAGATTGGGATGAGAAGGATTTTTTTTCCTTATAATGTGAGGCTGTGTAAATTGGGCCTATATCTTTTGGCGCTTAAGAAATGAGAAGTGACCTAATTGAAGCATAAGTTTCTGTGAAAGGGCTTGATCGGCTTAAAACTGTGCCGTTTCCCTGATTGGGATGATCTAGGTCACGGGGGGAAAAGCAGTCTTGAGATAAAACCCATTGTTTAGGTAAAAGATAAAGAGAAATTCTTCCTCTCTGACAGTTGGTATCGTTCCAGAAGATTGTGGATGCTCCATTTCCAATGTTCTTATTGACATGTATTAATTTTTGAACTCTATTGTATTGTTGAATGGGTGGGATGATCAACTATTCCCAGGCTTTATCTAGTATAGTTCAGTAATGAGATGTTACAAGTTATTCAAGACCAGCAAGAAATGACTTGTTGATTTTATTTTTGTCATCCCTCATGGTGAAAAAACACCTGACTCTTTTGAACTCACTGAGATTGACACATTGCCATCTGAAAAATTGTGGAAAGGATTATATCTGTATCTTGTGATATGGCATGACTTTTTCTTACGTATTGCAGCATTAAATTTATAATTTTAAGAAATTGTACTGAAATGCTGCAGTTCATGTGCAGCAATATTTTTCAACAGCTTGAACTGGAAAATTTGATAAGATAATTTAAGAATACATTGCTCTCTTTTGCCTGGAATGCTATTTGTTTAGTTTGAGTGTTGGGCTGATAGTTAACTTGTGAAATACAATTTTACCCTTTGAATTCTAAATTTGCCTATCTGGTTAGAAGTCTTTTAACCTTTCACTTCACATCTGCAATTGTGAAATGAACTGCTGCAGTTTATTAGCCTGTAACTTGAACTGTGAATCAAATAATGATGGCATTTTGCCAAAGAATAAAAGGCTTTCTACAAAAGATGAGTAGTTTCATTTCAGTTTAATTGTAAGCTGATGATTAACTGTTGCATGTAATAATATTATATGCATTGAACGGTTTCTGGTTGTCAGGATGGTGAAACATTTTTAATTTGTTCTCAATTTAGAAACAAGGTTCAAGCATTCAAATCTTGGTTATAGAGGGTAGGGAATTTGACTTTGGAAGTTAAGTACAGTTTAATAGAGAATGCCACTGTATTTTGTTGCAAGAGGCTTGGTTAGTATACTGAGAGCATGATGCAAATGGATATAGAATTTCTCATTCATCAACTGTTAGTAAATATGCACTAATGAAGTCTCAAGCAACAAGATATAATCAAAATATGAAATACCTGTTCATTTGGAATTTGCCTTGAGCAGGAGTCCAGGCTGAGGGAAATCAACTTTTAGATGCAGTTGGCCTAAAAAGTTGTTTGATCACCAATTTGTTGTATTTAATTTTAATAAACATGTAACATAAACAGCTTAGTTTAGTTTGACAAGGTCAGCCGAGGTACAGTACTCGTGAGGCGTTGGATGTTTAGTGTGTCCACGTTTGCACAAAGTTTTTATGATTGCTGGCATTTGAATGCTATGGCTCTATTTAAAGATTGGAGGAAAGACGTCAAAGTATTAGCCTCAAAATTACTCCTAGTTAGTCAGTATAGAAATTATAAGATAAATACGTGGTTGAAGGATGACTTAATTTGACTTGAACAGTATTGTGGTGATTGTTCTCATTAGGAATATTATTAGCTTTGTGAGAGAAAAACTGGGAAAAGCTAAGAGGAAGAAGTAGAAAGAAAATAAAAAGAGGCAAGTGGCACAGGAGAAAGGGAAATAGCAGTGACTATATCATAGAGGATACATTAAAACAATTACTTGAATGTGGTAATGTGGTCCCTTTATGAAGTGACCCAGTGAAATGAGTGTGTGAATCTCAGCCATTGGGAATATGGAGTCACATCCCCAGAGCTGGAAGTCAGCAGAGCAAGTTGGGAAGTTGTTGGGAGCATATCTTTGTTGTGTTGCAAATTATTTAGTTGTAAATAGTTTCTTCACTTTGAATAATTCTTTTTATTTATACCCCCTATGCCAAGTTGCCTCGAACTATCACATTGGCGATGAGGATAAACTGGGTCAGTTGTTGAAAGTCTGCAGTGCATATTTAGAGATGGCCCGAGTGACTGGGCACACTAAACAAAGTGTTTGCAAGCTGCAAGGCATGTCGAGTAAGGTGAACCAATTGTGGAGACAAACAGTTGCTGCTAGCAACAGCCCGAGTGAAGGTGCAAAAGGGCCTGAGAAGATTTGTTCAGTAGCAGGGTCTGTGAGAATGTTTTCTTGTAGGGGAAGACCACTCCCAAGAATTTTATCTGTTTCAGAAAGAATGGTTACTTGCAAGCTAATGTAAAGTGAAGCATGTTGCACAGAATGCTCCAGAAAAAAAATGAAAACAATCCCTGTGAATAAGCTGATGTTGGAATCAAAGGAAGAATCTGAGACCTGTACACTAAAGAAGATCCAGCTTAGCAAGACACCTCCCATTGAGATTGTTTTAATGCTCACTGGCTGCCTCTTGAAAATGGAGGTCAACACCAGTACTGTGGCTACTGTCACAGAAGAAAATACTTAGACATCTTCAGAAGTGAATGCAACCCTCCAGTTCTTACCCATTCTAAAGCTAGCCTAGTGATATACACTTGAAGGACACTAACAATAGTGAGGACCACATTGATGCTTGTATCCTACATGAACCAGTCAACTCAGCTACCCGTCATGATGACTGAAAGACAAAAATCCAGTCTCATTGGATGGGACTAAGTGAACAAATAAAAGTAAATTGACTGGAAATATTTAATGTCTAAGTTCAAAGAATCCCTACAGTGCAGAAGCAGACCATTTGGCCCATTGAGTCTGCACGAACTCCTCAACATAGTATTTTATCCAGGCCCTCTCCCCTGTCTTATCCCTGTAACCCTGCATTTTCACCATGGCTAATTTCTCTAACCTATACGTCTTGGGACACCAAGGGCAATTTAGCATGGTCAATCCACTTAACCTGCACATCTTTGGAATGATTCCAAGAGCTCCTACACAAACATTAGGAGGTATTCCAGTGAGAACTGGTTCAGATAAAAGGGCTAAAGCTAAAATTTACCTAAATCTGGAGGCTACACCTAGGTTTTTTCAAACTCACCCCTAGTGCCCTATGCATTACACCAGAAAGTAGAGTTGAACTGAAGAGATTGGTAGTCATCATCAAGCCTGTTTGGTTTTCCAAA
This sequence comes from Sphyrna mokarran, assembly GCA_024679065.1. NCBI lineage: Eukaryota > Metazoa > Chordata > Chondrichthyes > Carcharhiniformes > Carcharhinidae > Sphyrna > Sphyrna mokarran. The sequence goes on along the minus strand of JAGIQG010000028.1, from coordinate 17,013,793 downwards.
TAAGCTGCGCCCAGCATCCCTGTCCTGAAATCAGACCACATTGTGAGAATCTGCAGGGACTACAAACTTAAAGGTAAACAGGAGAGCTCAGTTGGATCATTACTGCATTTCAAGTTGGAAGATCTCTTTGCTAAATTAGCAAGAAGCCTCAAATATATCAAGCTAGACTTAAGTCATACTTATCAGCAGCTGAAACTGAAAGAGGACTCCAATATCTGCACCATTTTTCAGCACACCATAGAGAGTCTGCTGCAAGAAATCGCCAAAGTGGTTGTGTACTTGGCTGATGCCTTTATTACCGATGCACTTCCTGTAGAACATGGTGCAAACCTGGAGGAAGCCCTCAAGAGGTTTAAAGAGGCTGATACACGTTTAAAGCACGAGAAATGAATCTTTCAAGCTTATGAGGTTATATTCCTCGGTTTCAAAATGGATGCGAAGGGGTTGCATCCCCCCCCCGCCCCAAACAATGCCTTATGCATTACACCCCCATGCACACGTACACACACACACCAGTTTTTTAAAAAGTGCTGGAAGTGGGGAGATAGCAGTAAGTGGCTTTTGCTCAAGTAAAACGGGCTTAATAGTCATCAACATTGCTTGTTTGCTTTGACCTGCGCAATCTAATAACAATAACTTGTGATGCTTTGCTGTACAGAATTGGAGCAGTTCTGCCCTAAAGGGTAACTAAGATATCGTCCAAATATGCCATCATGACAGGTTTTTGAAATCATTTGAAGTTATTTTGGTTAATTGTAGGCTGGCACCAGTATAGATAAACATGGAAACTGTTGGATTGTTTTTGCTTTATCGAAATTCTTCTGAGAATCTACCAATTAGTCTGATTCCAAGTGTTTGTATGACTTGTGTTGAATGGACATAGCAGCCGTGTGGCTCAGATTCTCTTCGAAGACTTCAGCATGAATTCCTAACTCACAAAATTGAAGTACAGTCTTTTGCCTGGTGAAACAGTTCCCTTCCTGTGGGCGAACACTTCCGCAGTCACGGGCATTCGGCCTCCGACCTTCGGGTAAATGTTCTTTAAGAGGGCCTTCACGACACACGACAGCGCAGAGTCGCTGAGCAGAGACTGATAGCCAAGTTCCACACATATGAGGACGGTCTTAACAGGGATCTTGGCTTCATGTCACACTATCTGTAACCCCCATGACTTGCCTGGGTTAGCAAAAAACCTCACTTAGTGTGCTGTCTGGAGACAATACACATCCCTCTAACCTCTGCTGTTAGCCACTTTAAGACTTGAATAGCAGGTTAGGTGTAAGGATTCGCATTCTAATCAGCAATCTGTAAACTGTCTGTGCTGATATGTGTGCTTTGGAGACCAGAACAGCTCATTCGCCTGACGAAGGCACAAACACCGAAAGCTCGCAGATTTACTATCAAATAAATCGGTTGGATTTAAAATTGGTGTTGTGAAACTTTACTTAGTTGCAATTGACAGAATAGCCATCTTCAGTACTGTAAATTCAGATTATGATTTTACGTCATTAATATTGTGCAGCAAGAATGTGTAGAAGGCATTGATGATTGAAACAAGGGATCAAAAATGTAATATAAAAATGCTGAGATGAAAGACTTGCATTTATTTAGCACTTTTTGTGACCACAGTATGTTCCAAAATGCTTTATGGCCAGTGAAATACCTTTAATATGTGGTCATTGTTAATGTTAGGAAATGCAGCAGTCAATTTGCACATAGGTTTCCACAAATAGTTATATGATTATGATCAGGCTTTTCCCATGTTTGTTGAGGAAAAAAGTATTGTCCAGGGAAAGATCTACAGATGGCAATTAAATAATTTACAAATTGGATATATTTGAACAGTGAGGTGCCTACCATGACTATCCAGGATGCATTCAGTCATAATACTCAAAACAATTCTGTCCATGTTGCTCTCTCTAAGCAATTTTCTGTTGCTCCTGAAGTTATTGATTCCTTACTGGTTGATGGTTTGTTAGGTGTTTGCCGGTTTGCTGTCTATCCTAGGTGTCTGATTTATCTCAGGAAATGCAAAGATTACGCTAATTCCAACAAGTTCATTTACAATACTTAAAATAGCTCAGAATTTTCTACACATAAATGAAGTCAGATGAGCCCAAATATTTTCTGGAATCATAATTCAATTAGTTTTTTGGGCTACTCCCATAGGTTTAAGCAATTAAGTACAATTACATAGATTAGAGAACAAACGTAATGAAACACAGATCAATCAAGCCATTAGCAATACACGTTCCAATGAGAGTTAGTTGTCATCAATCGAATATTGTCCGAGTCATAGAGATTTACAGCGTGGAAACAAGCCCTGTGGCCCAACTTGTCCATGCTGCCCTTTTTTAACCACTAAGCTAGTCCCAAGCATGTTGGCAGCGTGGCTAGCACTGCTGCCTCACAGCGCCAGGGTCCCAGATTCAATAGTGGCCTCGGGTCACTGTCTGTGAGGAGTTTGTAAATTCTCTCCACGTCTCTGTGGGTTTCCTCCAGGTACTCTGGTTTCTTGCCGCAGACCAAAATATGTGAGTTAGGTTGATTGGCTATGCTAACTTGCCTTTTAGTGTCCAAAGATGTGTGGGTTAGGGAGATTAGCAGGGTGAATGCGTGGGATTATGGTTTAGGGCCTGGGTAAGAGGCTCTCTGGAGAGTTGCTACAGACTCGATGCGCTGAATAGCTTCCTCCTGCATTGTAGAGCTTTTACACTCACTTGCAGTTTCAGCAGGGATTTATGGATATCCATTTATGATGATGAACGTCACTTGATTTTGATCCTTGATGAAAGGGTGCTTAGTATGATTACTTTTGCTGGGATTACCCAGTTCTTTATAGATCAGGGATTATAAGTAGTGACAGATCAAATAGTTACTGGGGCAGCACAGTGCAGGAACCCAGGTTCAATTCTGGTCTTGGGTGACTGTGTGGAGTTTGTACAATCTCCCTGTGTCTGCGTGGGTTTCTTGTTGCTCTCGTTTCCTCCCACAGTCCACCAATATGGAGGTTAGGTGAATTGATCATGCTAAATTTCCCCTTGGTGTCCAAAGATATGTAGATTAGGTAGATTAGCCATGATAAGTGCACAGGGGATAGAATAGTAGGTAAGGCCTATGTAAAGTTTTTTGGAGAACCAATGCAGACTCAATGGGTCAAATGGCCTCCTTCTACACGGTAGGGATTCTGTGTTTTATGGCTAAACGCAGCTATCAGGCAATTCTTTGCTCATAACTTTTCTACATGTTAATGACTTAGTGTTTTTGTCATGGCTTTAATATATCATTTTATGACCACTACCAGTGTGTCAATTGAATCAATTATTAGAGATCAGATCTAGTCAGTTTAAGTAATTCTAAACATACCAATGTTGCAACATTTTCTCAACATTTCTCAACATTCAAAGTCTCAACATTTTCACTGCAAGTTATAATTTTAATACTGTTGTCAGAATTTGTATCTGTTATTCATTATTCAGTTAACAAAAATTTCATGTACAGTCTAATGACTTGGTAGAATATATTGATGTAACAATTCCAAACAAGTGAAGATAATCCATCATTCAATTTAGTCCAGTGTCCACAGCATTCCCGTAATACATTTCTAATAACTTTGAATCTTATTTGTTGACAAAAGCTTAGCTAATTTCTTTGAAATCCATTAAGACTTATTGTTCTACTATCCATACTAGTTTCCTGTTCCATGTGGTTAGCGTTTCTTTGCATTCCTATCCTTTTGTAACTTCATTTGTAAATATGTCACCTTGCTCAAATTACACACAGGGAGAAAACTTAGTTTTATCCAAGTTATTCAAAACTTTGACAATTTTAAACACAATTTTCAAAAGAGAAAATGTCTAGGGTTTTTTCAAAATGCCTCTTTCTTTGCATTCTATATTTTCTTGCATTTTTAACAGCCTGGGGACATTCTACTAATGGCTTTAGTGGCCTGTCAACTAAAACCCCAGGATCTCTCTTCTGCTAGCTCAATTAAGTTCTAATTCACATCAGCTTTTTGCTATATCTCAATTTGTACATTTTTCTGTGTTAAATTGCATCTGCCATTTTTTTTGCTCAAGCCTGTTGAGTTTCTTTTGAATTTGTGTTCATTGACAGTCAACATTTACTGCTGCTTTCAATTTGGTATTGTCTTTAAATTCTTTCCTCTAAATCTTCATTTTTTTAACAAAAATAACAATGACACTTGACTGCTACTTGGCTGTCGGGCTATAACCTCAATTCAGAATACTGCTGAAAATTGTCATTCAGTTATGCCTTGTCCAGAACTTCAACAGCTTCCTCAATATGTCCTTTCTTGTGATTTGAAAACTTTTCAGTTACACTTGCATTTAAATTGCAACGTCGGTTTTGCCTTCTCTGCTTTTACTTTCTCAATTTTCAATTATCATTTCCCTTTAGTTTTTTTAAAATGGACCATCCCTTATAATGCAACCTTATTTTTGTTTCCTGCTGGCATGCTTGAATACATTACAGTTGTGTTTTTCTTTGTAGCTATTTTCCCGCTTTGTACCCTTCATAAGCATCATGGCATTCTTCAGTCTACCTTTGAAGACATACCTCCCTCTTCCTAAACTTTTTTTTTAACCTAAACAATTTCAAGAACAAAATCCTTCTGCATCTTAAAAACTATCTTTTTTGAAACTATTTTGCTTTCCGTTCTCTTTTATTCTTTCCAGTATGTCTTCCACTTTACCATTTCCTTGCACTTTCTAATCCCCTATAATCATCTTGTTTAAATAAAACTTTTTATTTGATTTCCTTCTCAATATCTACTCTGGATGTCAGAATGTTATAATCACCAGATTCCAAATTTTGCGTCGTATTCCCTCATTTATTAAATGCAAATTGAATTGGTTCTTCTGAATTTCTTGATGTATGTTTTATAAGTCCTTCAATTTCATGTCGACCCATCCCATTGTGTACTCCAGTTAATGAGAGGAAGATTGTGATCTCCAGGATTATTACCGAAGGCCTGTAACTCATCTGTTCTATTAACATCAGACTGTTGGAATTTTATGGATGACTTTTGGTAGCATGTAGATATGCGTATTACTGAGTTTACCCTGTTGTTGCTCTCTAATTTGTCAAAGACTAGGATTCCACTTCCAACATACAACTCTGTTATAATGAGTCCAGCTCTGAACAGATAATGGTACCATTAACTTTCCAGTCATGCAGACCAAACATGATTTCAACTAGGGTTCAATCACATTTTACATGTTCAACTCTCTCCCCTGTATACCTTCATCTCCAACCCATTTCTTTCCCCCTTTATATGCTTATAGTTGAGAACAATTTAGGTCATCCGTTCAATTTAAGTTGAGATACAACTTGCATCTCTATATTTCCTCTTGAAATAAAGGTCGAACTTCTACAATTATACTTGACAATGATCTGTAACAATTTAAGAATTTTTAGGGAGAGGAAGATGCCGATGTATCCAACAATCATGTCTGACTCCAAATTATTTTGATCAGAACATTATCAGAATTATAAAGCAACTGACAAAAATGATACCAGCAAATCATTCAGCGTGAAATTAAAATGTAAGGGCATGCAGATTATAAACTAGGAAGCTTGCAGTCAGAAGGCAAGTGAAGTAGAACTTTTTCCATCCAAGGCAATAGAATTTTAGAATGAGTTACCTTAGAAGCTATTAAAGCAGACATGGAATGACACTGCAGAGGGAATAGACTAAAGGGTACAGCGATAAGATGAATAGCTGCAACTTCATAATTCTGATAATGTTCTGATCAAAATAGTTGATCAGAACTATTTCTGATCAACTATTATTCAATTTTCTAAGCTTAATGTTAAATTTGGGCAGTAGTATTCAATAGAAAAATTAATTTTCACTAAGATAATGAGTGTTGAAAAAGGATATTTATTGGTTATAAAATAAGCAAATGTACGAGATTTAAATCCTTGCACAATCAATTTCTTTATGACTTGGTGATTAATTTCCACTCTTCCTGCAAATACATATGCAATCCCCTAAAAGTATTGTGATCTGCTACATTATGCTGTGATTTGTAGGAAGCTTTCTGTTTCAATTCCTAGTTCATGAAATAACAGTTTACTAGTTTGGAGGATCTTAATGCAGTATTCCTTGACTGCCACTGTACCAGATAGCTTTGATTCAAATGCCTAAATGCACTAAACTTTGATTTTGTAACTTTCCTATAAATATTTTGATTGCTTAAATGCTTTTGTAACATTAAAATTCAAAGACTTGCTGATTTAGTCTTTTCACAAAGCTATAAAAGGGCAATTGAACCATAAAATTGGTGAAATTGCTGACCTCATGAAGAAAAATTAGAAAGGTAAGAATTAGGAACAGATTCAACTAGATCATAGCTGATTTACTACAACATGCTTTTCTGAATGTCCCCAAATCCCTTGATATCTTTAATATCTAGAAATCTGTCAAACTTTGTCTTGAATATTTAATAACTCAAGCCCCACAGCCTTTCACAGAATGTTCCAAAGATTCACCACCACCTGGCTGAAGAAATTCCTCCTCTTTGTGCTAAATGGACTACCTCTTATTTTGAGATCGTTTCCCCTGGTTCTAAACCCTCCAGGCCAGGGAAAAGATTGTATAAATGTGAATTGAGAGAGATAGAAACTCAGTGAGACTTAAGTGTCCTTGTGCGTTAGCACTGAAAGAAAGTATGCGGGTACAGCAGGCAGTAAAGAAGGCAAAAATGGTATGTTGGCCTTCATAGTGAGCGAATTTGAGTATAGGGGTAGGGATGTTTTGCTGCAATTGTATAGGGGATTGGTGAGGCCGTACCTGAAGTATTGTGTGCAATTTGGTATCCTTACCTGAGGAAGGATGTCCCTGCTATAGAGAGTTTACAGCAAAGGTTTATCAGGCTGATTCCTGGGATGGCACGTTGTCATATGAGAAAAGACCGAGTTGGTTAGAATTATATTCACTGGAGATTAGAAGAGTGAGAAGGATCTTACGGAAACTTATAAAATTCTAACAGGGTTAGACAGGGTCAATTCAGAAAGAATGTTCCCAGTGATGGGGGAGTCCAGAACTAGGTGTCACATTTTGAAAGTAAGGGGTAAACCTTTTAGAACTGAGGAGAGGAGAAATTTCTTTACCCAGAGGCTGGTGAATGTGTGGAATTCACTACAGCGAATGCAGTTGAGGCCAAAACATTTTCTGATTTTCAAGAAGAAATTAGTTATAGCTCTAGGGCTAAAGGGATCCAGAGATATGAAACGGAATGACGGATCAGGATGTTGAATTTAATGATCAGCCATGGGTGACGTGGTAGCACAGTTGTTAGCACTGCTGCTTCACTGCTCCAGGAACCTGGGTTTGATTCCTGGCTTGGGTCATTCTGTGTGGAGTTTGCACATTCTCCTTGTGTCTGTGTGGATTTCCTCTAGGTGTTCCTGTTTCCTCCCCCACTCCAAAGATGTGCAGCTTAGGTTGATTGGCCATGCTAAAATTGCCCCTTAGTGTCCTGAGATGTGTAGATTAGACAGATTAGTGGGTAAATATATGGGGACTGGATGGGATTGTGGTCAGTGCAGACTTGGATGGGCCGAATGGCCTCTTTTAGTACCATAGGGATTCTATTTTCATTTATTCTAAAATGAATGACGAAGCAGTTAAAAGGGCTGTGCATGGTCTCCTCTTCCTTCTAGTTTCTATTTTTCTATGTAAAACATTTATCCTGCATCCACTATGTTGAACCCTGTAAGAATTTTGTATATTTTGATGAAATCTCTTGTTCTTCTTAATACTGAAGAATATGTGTCCAGTCATTTCAACCTCACCTAAAACAATCTCACTATCCCAGAGATTAGTCTAATGAACTTTTGTTGTGCTCCATTTGTGCTAAGTATATCCTTCCTTGTGTTAGGAGACAGAACTAGAATACCCCAGACTTTTTATTTTGCTCATTTGAGGGACATGGAAGTTGCTGGATGACCAGTATTTATAGCCCATCCCTAGTTGCCTGACAGCAGTTGAAAGCCAACAACATCGATCTGGCTCTGAAGTAGCTTGTGCCAGACCAGGTGAAGATGACGGATTCCCTTCGCTAAAGGATATTCATGAACTAGATGGGTTTTTGCCACAAAGGTTTCATGGTCATCAATAGATTCTTAATTTCTGATATTTTTTATTGAATTCAAATTCCACCAACTGCTGTGGTGGGACTTGAAGCCTAGTCCCCAAACATCAGATGAGTTTCTGGATTAATATTCTAGTGATTATACCGCTAGGCCATCACCTCCCAGTAATCTATGATCAGTATCTTTCTCCAGGGAAAAAAAAGTAGGGATTCTGTTCTTAATTGTTTTGCTGGAAACACTGGCACATACGTCTATGTGGGCATTGGATGACTGGTTGTAATGGTTTAAACACACAATAGCCTCTTGATTGCCACTTTCATAACTGACACATACAATTGAAACTACAAAGATCATTTTTATGTGCAGACCTATCTTAGACAGATTAAAACAGGGGCAGAATTTGTGGTGATGAAATAGGGGCTGCATGCACTTAATTTGTTTCCCATCCTGTAACCATATTTAATCACAAGACTGCACTTAATCCTCTGGTGCAATACCATGGATAGTAATATATTAAAAATCCCATGTTTGTGTACACTACATCGCTAAATTCTTCACTTTCAATGTGCAAATTGTTTCCATTAATGTTGTTTTAACCTGTAATTGTATTTTTCCATTAGTGGTGGTGCTATAGCTTCTGAGCTTTGCTTCTCCCACTTCCTCAGCCAGTACTCCTCAGAAAACCCATCTTGCAAATTGAATATTATATAAAAAAAAGTACAAAATGCATGACTTCAAAATCTGGACTGCATTATGTTTGTATGGTCTGATTTAAATATCTCTTGTACCCACTTCTTCTTAAAAGTACACTTTGTCTCGACTCTAAATATTACAGTATTTCAATCATATAGAATCAAATCATATAGTACAAAAGAAGGCCATTTGGTTCATTTTGCCTGCACCAGTTCTTTGAAAGAGTTATCCAATTAAACCTACTTCCATGTTGTCTCCCTGTAGCTTTGAACATCTTTCTTAATTCAGTAGAAATCCAGTTCCCTTTTGAAAATTGTTATTGAATCTCCTCCCAGCTCTCTTTCAGCAATGCATTCCGGATCATCCTAATTCACTGTTTTAAAAAGAAACCTTCTCATTGCTGCCCTGCTCCCCCTATCCCTACCAACCCTGGCTTTTTTTGCTAATTATTTAAAAATATCTCCTCTATTTACTGATATTCCTGCTCACAGAATTAGTTTCTTCCCATTAATTCTGTCAAAATCCTTTATAATTTTGAATATGTCTATTAATCTTCAGCACTTTTAAGGTGACAAGCTCAGATTTGCTATTCTCTCAAGATAATTCAATCCCCTCATCTTATAGTATTTTTCTAGTAAATAAATCAACGCTGACGACGACAAGGTAGTACAGTGGTTAGCACTGCTGCTTCACAGCTCCAGGGACCTGGATTCAATTCCCAGCTTGGGTCATTGTCTGAAGTTTGCACATTCTCCTCGTGGCTGAGTTGGTTTCCTCTGGGTGCTCTGGTTTCCTCCCACAATCCAAAATGTGCAGGTTAGGTTGATTGGCCATGCTAAAATTGTCCCTTAGTGTCCTGAGCTGTGTAGGTTAGAGGATTAGCAGGTAAATATGTAGGGATATGGAGGTAGGGCCTGGGTGGGATTATGATCAGTGCAGACTTGATGAGCCAAATAGCCTCTTTCTGCAATGATGATCCTGTGAAGTATATGTCATAGGTTTTATGTACATAACTAGATTGAAATTTGTGTAGTTTGGGAGATGTATCTATTTTTCTATCTTTCTCTTTGTGGATCATGTGTGGCATTCTACACAAGGGAGTTGAGGCCAAAACTAGCTTTCATGGAGACAAGTGAGCTGCTGAGGGGTGCAGATCATATTTTCCCTAAAAGTCTCACTAATGAAACCATTCATAGCTTCTCTCCTTGCCATGTCACACCACCTGCCATTTATCTCCCAAAAGGAGAGAAGACAGCAAGAAAAGGGCAAGTGCGAGAAGCCTTCACACTGTCCACTGCCTTTATCTGCATCTTGATATCACATGGAGTAACCAAATTACCTGAAGACTACCATCTGTGATGCATGAGACATCTAGTCGAGGCTGGATCACCCACTCGCATTTCTGGTTGAAGATTTTAGGAAATTTAGTCTTCTCATTTGTATCCATTAGGGTGGGAATATTTGTGGATACCCTCCTCCTATTGAGTTATGTAATTATCACCAGCATTTATGGCCTGATATGGTATGACTGAAGAGCTTAGATTTGATCTGGTTGTTGTGGGATCACTTAACTCTGTCTAGTTTGGTGTGCAAATTGCCCCTGTGTTGCAGTTTCATCGGGTTGGCACTGTGTCTTAGGTATGTATGCCTGGTGTTGCACACTTGTCAGACTTCTGACAAGTCTGAAAGACAGTCTGTAAGTCCATCTGATTTCATTTTTTTTTTGAGACTTTTAGTGGTTTGATACAATCACTGTTTGCTACTTTGTTTCATGGGGCAGTTAGGAGTCACACATTACTGTGGATGTGGAGTTATATGTCTACCTTATGGCTGATTTCCTTTCCTAAAGGACATTAGTGAACTCGATGGGTCTTTTACAACAATTGACAATGGTTTCATGATCATCGTTAGACTTTTTATTGGAATTTGAATTCCATCACATGCTGTGGCGGGATTCGAACTTGGTCTCTGAATTACTAGTCCAGTACCACTACATCGCAGAATTATTTTCTTCCTATTAATTCTGTCAAAATTCTTTATAATTTTGAATATCTCTATTAATCTTCAGCACTTTTAAAGTGACAAGCTCAGATCTGCTTGCCAGAGATCCTTCAACTATGGTTGGATAAATGAGGAATTAAGTGGGGGAAATCCTATTGAACTGGATTACGGAGGAGAAGAATTTGATAAGGCAGGTGTCGTTGCCCATGTCAATGACTAAGAAGTTTTAAAGGTTGAAGAGTTGTTGGGGGTGAGAGTTGAGGGTTACCGCAGAGTTAATGGAGATAGTTAATTGTAACATATAATTCAGTCTTGATGATAAAAAGATTTCTACCTGTTTTGTCTGCTGATATCAGGTATTTGTTCCTTGTTTGGAAATGTAATTGAAAGTAATTTTTGTACTCTTCTTGAAGCTAAGCTTGAGAACTCTTCCTGCTTAGCAAAGATAGCAGGACTAGAGAGAACAGCCTCAAGATTAGAGGGGAGGGGGCAGTTCAGATCGGAGTCGCTGAGGGGTTTCTTCACGCAAAGGGTAGTGAATCTTTGGAATTCTCTGTCTGATGAGGTGTTGGAGGCTTCCTCACTGAATATGTTCAAGTCAAGAGTGGATAGGTTTTTAATTGACAAGGGAATTAAGGGTTACAGGGGGAAAGCAGGAAAGTGGTACTGAACCACTACGGATCAGCCATGATCTTATTGAATGGCGGGGCAGGCTTGAGGGGCTATATGGCCTACTCCTGCTCCTATTTCGTAAGCTATTACTGTATCAAATTGTTACTTTTTATTGTTATTACAAGAGATTATTCAAGAGGTTCTGTGCCATTTTAAAAAAAATTAAGATGTTGTAAATTCTAAGGAAAAATACTGCAGATGCTGGAAATATTCAGCAGGTCATGCAGCATTTGTGGAAAGAGAAACAGCCAATAATTTGGATCGGCGACCAGTTCTTTCTCTCCACAGATGCTGTCAGAAGTGCTGAGTATTTCCAGCATGTTCTGTTTTTATTTGTGGGAAATTGAAACAGTCTGGTGACCTATTGCTTTTCATGCTGGTGATGAGCTCTGCAATAGTAGAAATTATGTACTGAATCTGTACAAATTAATATTGCTGTGCAGTATGAATGTAAGAGCTCTTAATTCTTGACTAGGATGCTGCCCTGGTTATTGAAAATGTGTTTTCTGATGGTGTAAATTACTGTTAGTGGAAAGCTATGAGAAAGCCAGAAAGGGATAATTTAATGGTTGGATAATAATTGCAAAGCTGCCATTATTTCACAAAAAGAAGACACTTTTATCCTTATTGGTTTTTTTAGGTTCATTTGACCTGCGAAAAAAAAGGAATGCAACTTTATATGGAGCTTTGTGCCATCTTCAGTCAGTGGAAGATTGAATACTTTATATAGGTCCTCTTTTGAACTACACTATCTCTCCCTTGCAGCTAATGACTGAATGTTTGAATACTGAGTCACGGTTGGTGTCCCGGCTGGAACTGTAGATAGTTGTTCAAAGCCAAGGGAGTGGAAGAGAATCTCTAGTACGCTCAAATTGAAAGATGCAAATTAAGCAACAAGAATACTATCTTGTGGCAGTTTTTCTCATATTTATGAAAATGGAGGAAATAGATATTGCAGTTTAGATTAAAAAGAGCATTTGAACTATTCCTGTAGTGATTACATTCTTGTTCAGTGCATTTTACATAGTCTAGCATGGAATAGTCTACTTTTTTCTCTTTTAAAGGTGTTTTAGCCAATGCTTTTAATTAAATAGCTTAATCCAAACTGTCCAGAGACAGTCTTTTGCCTTATTCTAACTAAGCAGAAGTAGCCTATGTTGATGTTTACACTGCCATTCAGAAGACCAAAGCTGGCCTTCAACCTCACTTCACTTTCCTGCCCAATCCCCATAGCCCTTAATTCCCCTGGAGTTCAAAAATCTAACAATCATTGAATATATTCAATGACCTTACAGCTACAGGTCTTTAGGGTAGAGAATTCCAAAGATTCACAACCCGCTGATCCATTTTCTAAAACTAATGTTCCCTGGTTTTGGATTCTTCAGCCCGGGAAAAAGCTTTTCAGCACCTATCCTGTAAAGGCCTCTCAGAATCTTGTATGCTATATTTAGATACCCTTTTTTCTCTTGTAATCTCTAGAGAATATAGGTCCATTCTATTCAATCTGTCTTCATAGGACAATCCTCATATCATAATTAATATAGTGAACCTTCATTGCAGGATTCTCACCAATCCTTAGGTAAGACAAGTAAAATTGCCAGCTGTGATTTCACCAAAGTCCTGTAGAATAACAGCAAAGCTAATTACCTCTTTACAATTAACATATAATCCAAGCAATTTTCAATTGAGTAATCTGAACCTCTTATGTGTTTGTTTCAATAACTGCTCTATTTACAAGCCAGTTTTGAACAAAATAACTATAGAATTACTTAATGGATCTCTAGGGTATGGGTTAGGATTCTTTGAATGTTTAAAAATTTCATTCAAGGGTTGTGAGCATTGTTAACAAGACATTTATTGCCTAACCTACTTGCTCTTAACAAAGTGATGGTGAACTTCTTGAACTGCTGCAGTCCATGTGGCAAAGATATTCCCATTGTAGTGATAGGTAGGAAGTTTCAGGATTTTTACCCAGTGATAATGAACGATAATATATTTCCAAATTAGAATGGTGCATTAAGTGAGATGGTGGTATACCAGTGAACCTGCTGCCCTCATCCTTCTAGATGACAGAGATTGTGGTTTGGAGATGCTGTTGAAGAAGCCTTGACAATTTGCTGCATTGCATCTTTAGATGCAGGAGACTGAAATGGATTATCCATTCAGCTCTTTTGATTGAAAATGCTTATGATCACTTCAGCCTTGTCTTTTCCACTGATATGCAATATTATCCCATATTATTTTATGTTTTGAAGTTGCGTCAACCTAAATGAAGTATCTTCTCAGAAGAGCTAACTGTATCTACGAAACAGGGACAAAACAATTAATTAATTTCTAAATAATTGTATTTTCAGAAATTCAGTTTAATTATTTCTCTTTTTCACTTCAAGTTTTTTTGTATTTATTATATGTAGCATTCTGCATTCATTATTTGATACTAGAAATGAAAAAAATGGCAAAAATAGGAACACTTCCCAGTATTGGGTAAAATAACTTTAAATCATGTAGAGCTACTATTGATGTACTTGTCGTTCATCTTGTTTTAATAATCACTTCACAAATACAATTTACATTGCCATAAATGAATATAGTACTTTTAAAAATAAACTACTGAGAAGCAAAAGAGCAGCAAATGCTTTATTGATGGTATGCTGTACAGCCCTGTGCCTGTTGTCGGTTTAAGGAGCAGCTGCAAGAATTGTTAATCAGCACTGCAGTTCTGTGTTTCCTTGAAATATGCAAAGTACGAGTCATTGTTTTATATCTGTAAGCTTTCCTCTGGCACCTCCTACAGGACTCCTTGTTCGGCCACATCTGCTGCTGCAAAAGGGTTCTTCACCAAATAACTCTATCTGCTTATTTTGCAAGCTGTTTGCAATAAGTACGTACGTACTGCATGTATTAGAAATTATCTAAAGCAGCAAGCTAACTAAAGGTACAAAATTAAATTCCAAGTTAAATAGAATCTGCTGTAGTAGATGTTTTGTGTAATAGTTTGATAGAGTTGTAGTCGTGTCAGTCCTTTTAAAACTGAGCTCTTTATTAAGTAACTGTTTTGGTTTTCCCTGTCAGAATGAATCAGATTTGTGATCAAATTTTTTTTTAATGATTGTATATTTAAAGCATTTATGCTGCATATCAGATGGTTTTCACTGGAATTGTTCTCCTATAGTACAACTGGTTTAGGTGTTATTACTAAGGAACCTCACATATTTTAAATGACTGCTTCTGCAAGTTACAGTCAAATGCTGCACTGCAGAGGAAGGCATATACTCAGCAGCCATAACATTGTCAGTCAGATAGACAAATTGATGCATGAAACCTAATTGATTATTTAAATCAATTAGGTTTTAATAATGGCTTAAATTCCAATTTTACTTTTCTAGGATTTAAAAAGATCTTGTGTCAATTCTATAAATCAGTAGATTGGGATTTAAAATATGATGCAGAGTACATGTGGGCTGTAGAGAGTGCAGTCTCCTACCATTGTTGCTCCTTGGTCGGGAGGGAGTTGATACATACTCTTGGTTAGATTTTGACATTGTTTCAGGCAAGTTAAAGGAAGAATAAAATACAAAATGCCATAAATGTTTTACTCAGATAAATATAATATTCCACTGTTTAAAAAAAAAACCGGCTTGGTGCTATTGATTTTCAGATTAGCAATCTAATATTCCAGGAATAGAAAATCTAAGAGGTTTCTTGTTTCTGAAATATACATACTATAGCATGGTTACTATTTTTAGAAAAATGCTGATTCATGTTTGCTATAATGGGAGCTCAGAGCAACAAAGAACTTGATTGCAGGAGCAAGACTAGGCCATTGAGCCCTTGAACCCGTTCTATAGTTCAGTGAGATTGTGGCTTATCTGTATTTTACCTTTATCCAATTGCCCTGCCTTCAGTATCTTTTTATCTGTTGTTAAGCAAAAGTCTTAGTCTTAATTGAGCTAGCATCCTTGCTTTTTGTGGGAGCGGGTTTCAAACTTTGATCACTCCAAAAAAGGTACGTGCCTGGATGGAAACACAGAATTGTTACAATGCAGAAAACCATTTGACCCATCCTGTCTGCACCAGCTCTCCAAACGAGCATTGTGGCTTAGTGCCATTCTCTTGCCATTTCCCCACAGCCCCCATAGCTATGGTGAACAATAGGTCTGGTCCAAAAGTTAAAATTCTAAATTGGGGCCAACTTTGATGGTATCTGGCAGGGACTTTCAACAGTTAATTGGGGGAGTTTGTGGGAAGACAAAGAGATGTCTGGTAATGGGAGATTTTCAAAAGTGCGTTACCAGGATTTAGGGTAAGCACATTCCTCTTGGAGTGAAGGGCAAGGCTGGTAGAAGTAGGGAACTCTGGCTGACTTGGGATATTGAGGCCCTGATCAAGAAGAAGAAGGAAGCACATGACATACGTAGGCAACTGAGATCAACTGGATCCCTTGAAGTGTATAGAATATGTAGGAGTAGAATTGAGAGAGAAATCAGAAGGAAAAAAGGGGACGTGAGATTATTTTGACAGATAAGGCAAAGGAGAATCCAAAGAGCTTCTACAAATATATAAAGGACCTGTTAAGGATCAACAATGTAATTTACATGCAGATCTACAAGAGATGGGTGAGATCCTAAATGAATTAAGATTCCTTGTCAGTATTCATTTTGAGAAAAGCATGGATATTAGGGAGCTTGGGGAAATAAATAGTGATGTCTTGAGAAGTGTACATATAACAGTGAAGGTGGTGTTGGAAGTCTTAAAGTGCATCAAGTAGATAAATCCCTGGGACCTGATTACATATACCCCAGGATACTGTGGGAGGTTAGGGACAAAATTGCGGGTCCGCTATCAGAGATATTTGAATCATCAATAGTCACAGGTGAGGTGCCTGAAGATTGGAAAGTGGCAAGTGATATATCTTTGTTTAAAAAGGGCTACAGGGAAAAGCCTGGGAACTACAGGCTGGGTGAGCCTCACATCCATGGTGGGTAAATTGTTAAAAAGTAGTTTGAGAGACAGGTAGTGAGACATGCAAGAACTGATTAGGGATAGTCAGCTTGGCTTTATAAGTGGAAAATCATGTCTCACAAATTTAATTGAGTTTTTTGAAGGGGTAATCAAGAAAGTAGACGAGGGCAGTGCAGTTGATGTTGTCTACATGGACTTTAACAAGGCCTTAGATAAGATAACACAGTAGATTGTTGCATAAGGTTAAATGTCATGGAATTCAGAGTGGGGTAACCAAATGGATACAAAGTTAGCTTGATGATAGAAGCCAGAGAATGGTTGTAGAGGGTTGTTTTTTTAAATTGGAGGTCTGTGATCAACAGTGTGCCATGGATCGGTAATGTTATTTGTCATTTGTATTAATGATTTGGATGAGCATTTGGTAGGCATGATTAGTAAGTTTGCAGATGACACCAAAATTGATGGCAGAATGGATAGTGAAGAAGGCTGTCTAGGATTACAAAGGGATCTTGATCAATTGGACCAGTGGGCTAACGAATGACAGATGGAGTTTTATTTAGATAAATGTGAGGTGATGCGTTTTGGTAGATTGAACCAGAGCAGGTAGGGCATTGGGAAGAGTTATAGAACAAAGAGACGTAAGAAATAGGAGTAGGCCATCTAGCCCTTTGAGCCTGCCCCGTCATTCAATAAGATCATGGCTGATCTGAAGTGGATCAGTTCCACTTTCCCGCCTGCTCCCCATAACCCTTAATTCCTTTGTCTATCAGAAATCTGTCTACCCGTGACTTAAACATATTCAGTGAGGTAGCCTCCACTATTTCAGTGGGCAGAGAATTCGGGAGATTCACCACCCTTTGAGTGAAAAGTTCCTTCTCAACTCTGATCTAAATTGCCCCTCCATTATTTTGAAGCTGTGCCCTCTAGTTCTGGTTTTCTTTCTAAGCGGAAAGAATCTCTCTACCTGTACCCTATCTAACTCCTTCATTATCTTGTAAGTCTCTAAGATCCCCCTCAGACTTCTAAATTCCAGTAAGTACAGGCCCAGTCTATTTAATCTCTCCTCAGACCAGAACACTGCATTTGCCTGACGAAGACGAAAGTCGAAAGCTTGCAGATTTACTATCAAATAAATTGGTTGGATTTAAAATTGGTGTTGCCAGATTCTTACTGAATTTACCCCAGTCCAACGCCGGCATCTCTACATCATGATTATCCTTTGTTAACAGAGCTACCCACCCCCACCTCCTTTTCCTTCCTGTCTATCCTTCCTAACTGTCTGATACTACTGGATATTCAGTTCCTAGTCCCGGTCACCCTGCAACCATGTTTCCGTAGTGGCCACTAGATCAAAATATTTGTGCTGGTTTGTACCATCAACTCATTCGCTTTGTTTCGAATGCTTTGTGTATTCAGCCTTTATCTGACCCGATTTGTAGAAACTCTACTAACCTCTCCCGTGCCCTCTACTCCTTTAATTAGTGGAATGTCCTCCACATTACCCTGCACTTGTACCCTCTCTTTTTGATTTTGTAATTCCTCCTACCCCTGCACCTCCCCCCCACCTTTTAATTAGTTTAAAGCCCTATCTACAGCCCTAGTTATACGATTCGTCAGGACCCTGGTCCCTGCTCAATTCAGATGAAGACCATTTCATCTGAACAGGTCCCATCTGCCCCAATATTGGTGCCAATGCCTCATGAATTCAAACCCATTCCTTCCACAGCAATCCTTGAGTCACGCATTCACTTCCTTAATCCTAATGACCCTGTGCCAATTTGTGCATGGCTCAGGTAGTAATCCAGAGATTACCACCTTGTTCGTTCTGCTTTTTAATTTGGTTCCTAGCTTCTCATACTCACTCTGTAGATCCTTAGTTCCTATTTTGCCTATGTCATTGGCACCTACGTGAACCATGACAACTGGATTCTTACCCTCCCACTCCAGGTTCCTCTGCAGCCCAGATGAGACATCCTGGACCTGAGCACCAGGCAGGCAACATAACCTTCGGGATTCTTCATCCTTGTCACAAAGAGCATTGTTTATGCCCCTCACTACACTATGCCCAATTACCACTACATTTCTCTTCTCCTGGTTCAGCCGCTCCCTGCATCATTGTACTGTGGGCTGTTTGCTCATCCACATTGCAGTCCTCATTCTTGTCCACACTAAGAGCAAGAATATGAAACCTGAGACCTAGAGGTTACAGTTGAAAGTGGAGTCACAGGTGGACAGAGTGGTGAAGAAGGTATTCGGCATGACTGGTTTCATTGATCAGAATATTGAATATAGGAGTTGGGATCTCTTGTTAAAATTGTACAAGACATTGGTAAGGTCATATTTGGAATACTGCGGACAGTTCTGGTCACCCTATTATAGAAAGAATATTACTAAATTAGAGTGTAGAAAAGATTTAGCAGGATGCTACTGGGACTTGATGGTTTAGGTTAAAAGGCAAGGCTGGATAGTCCAGGACTTCTTTCTCTGGAGCATAGGAGGCTTAGGGATGATCTTATTGAGGTCTATAAAATAATGAACATAAATCAGTAAAATAATCAATATCTTTTTCCAAAGGTAGAGGAGTCTAAAGCTCGAAGGCGTAGCTTTAAGATGAGAGGGGAGAGATACAAAAGGGTCCAGAGAGACAATTGTTTTGCACACAGGATGAGGAGTGTCTGGAACAAGCTGCCAGAGATGATAGTAGAGGCGGGTACAATTTTGTCTTCTCAAAAGCATTTAGACGATTACATGGCAAGATGAATATAGAGGAATAGAGGCCAAAAGTGGGCTAACTTAGGATTTAAAAACAAAAGGAGTGGCCTGAATAAGTTGAAGGGTCTGTTTCCATGCTATAAATCTGTATAACTATATGTACCAACCGATTCAAAAACTTATTCCCTGCTGCCATCAGACTTTTGAATGGATCTATCTCACATTAAGTTGATCTTTCTCTATATCTTAGCTGTGACTGTAACACTGCACTCTACACTATCTCCTTTCTTTCCATATGTATGGGTATGCTTTGTCTGTTTTTCGCACAAGAAACAATACTTTTTACTGTATACCAATACACGTAGTAAGAGAACATAGAACATTACAGCACAGAACAGGCCCTTCGGCCTTCGATGTTGCGCCGACCAATATAAAAAGCAATGCCCCTCCAAACTAAACCATTCCCTTCTCTTCCATATACTTATCAACTAACCTCTTAAACGCCACCAAACTTGGCGCATCTACAACTGCTGCAGGCAGGGCATTCCACTCCCGAACCACCCTTTGGGTAAAGAACCTACCTCTGATATCCGTCCTATAACTATCACCCCTTAATTTAAAGCTGTGTCCCCTCGTGCTAGCTTTCTCCATCGTAGGAAAAAGGCTATCACTGTCCACCCTATCTAAACCTCTAATCATCTTATATGTTTCGATTAGGTAACAAGAGGTCTGACAACACCAATTTTAAATCCAACCGATTTATTTGATAGTAAACTTGCAAGCTTTTGGCCTTTGTAGCATTCCTCAGGCGAATGAGGTGTTCTGGTTTGCAATTGCACACATCAGCACAGACAGTTTACAGATTGCTGATTAGAATGCAAATCCTTACACCTAAACTGCTATTCAAGTCTTAAAGTGGCTAACAATGTGAGTGGAAGGAGCACTGAGCATTGGTTAGAGAGATGTGTATTGTCTCCAGACAGCACAGTAAGTGAGGTTTTTTGCTAATCCAGGCAAGTCATGGGGGTTACAGATAGAGGATCTTGGCTTCATGTCACACTGTTAAGACCGTCCTCGTGTGCGGAACTTGGCTATCAGTCTCTGTTCAGCAGCTCTGCGCTGTCGTGTGTTGTGGAGGCCCCCTTGAAGAACATTTTCCTGAAGGTCGGAGGCCGAATGCCCGTGACCGCTGAAGTGTTCGCCCACAGGAAGGGAACTGTTCTGCCTGGTGATTGTTGAGCAATGTTCATTCATCCGCCGTCGTAGTGTTTGCATGGTCTCCCCGATGTACCATGCTTCGGGACATCCTTTCTTGCAAAGTATTAGGTAGACAACGTCGGCCGAGTTGCAAGAGTATGTACCGTGTACCTGGTGAATGGTATATACATTATACCAATACACGTGACAGTAATAAATCAAATCTCTAGCAAACCTCCTAGCCGCCTTCTCTCCAAAGTGTTCTTTCCCAACCTCTCCAATCTATCCTTATAACTGAAATTTTACATTCCTAAAACCATTCTTGTAAACCTCTTCTGCACTTTCCATTGCATTTATATCCTTCCTAAAGTATGGCACCCAGAATTATGAACAATATTTCAGCTGAAGTCTAACTAGTGTCTTGTATGAGTTCAGCATAACCTCTTTGCTCTTACTCTACATCCCTATTAAGAAAGCCCTGAATACTATATTCTTTATTGAGTGCGCTCTCCGCCTGTCCTGATCTATGCATACATGCACCTAGGTTCCTCTGCTCCTGCACTCATTTTAGAATTTTGAACCTTTATATTCTCTTTCCAGATTCTTCCTACCAAAATGCATTACTTCACACTTCTCTGCATTAGAACATAGAACACTACAGCACAAACAGGCCCTTTGGCCCACAAGTTGTGCCGATCATATCCATACCTACCAGGCCATAGAACTATCTATAACTCCCAATCGTATTGAATCCCATGTACTCATCCTGAAGTCTTTAAAAAGACCCCAGCGAGTTTGCCTCTACCACCACTTGTGGCAGCAAATTCCACTCACTCACCACCTTCTGAGTGAAAATTATACCCCTGACATCTCCTCTATACCTGCTCCCCAGTACCTTAAACCTGCGTCCTCTTGTAGCGACCATTTCAGCCCTGCGAAATAGCCTCCAAGAACTTCATTCACCATCTGTCTGCCGACTCAACTTGTCTATTACCCTTTTCAAGCTCTACGTTGTCTTCTTCATAGTTTACAATACTTACAAGTTTTATATCATCTGCAAACTTTGAAACTGACCCCTGCACGTAAAACCATAAGACATAGGAGCAGAATTAGACCACAAGGCCCATTCAATTGTGGCTCATATTTTTCTCATCCCTAATTTTCTGCCATTTTCCCATAACACCTAATCTCTTTACTAATCAAGAACCTATTTATTTCTGTCTTAAAAACATTCAATGACCTGGCCTCCACAGCCTTCTGCGGCGAAGAGTTCCACAGAGTCACCACACTCTGGCTGAAGAAATTTCTCCTCATCTCTGTTTTAAAGAATTGTTCCTGTAGCATGAGATTGTGCCCTCAGATTAGAGTCCTCAACAGTTCTTCAAACGACAAGCTCTTCATTCCATTGTGAATCTCATCTGGACCCTTTCTAAGGCCAGCACATCCTTTCTTAGATATGGGGCCCAAAACTTCTCACAATATTCCAAAAGTGCAGCAAGATCTTAATCATTAATATGTATTAGGAAAAGCAAAGGTCCCAATACCAAGTGGGAAGCACCACCACAAACTTTCCTCCAACCTGAAAAATATCTATTGACCATTACCCTCTGCTTCCAATTATTCAACCAATTTTGTATCCACATTGCTACCGTTCTTTTTCTGTTACTGTCTCAAAAAATCCCTAAGTAAGATCAATATGATTTTCCCTTTAGTAATTCATGCTGGCTCCTCCTAATCAACTTATTTTTCCATGTAACAAATAATTCTATCCCGAATAATTTTTCCAGAAGCTTGTCTGTGACTGATGTTGAATTGGCTGGTCTGTAAATGCTGGAGCTAGTCTCTCAACTTTTTTGAAAAAAAGTGTAACATTTTCAATTCTTCAATCCTCTGGCACTCCTGAGTCAAGAGAAGGCTGTCCCTGCAATTTCCGTTCTCACTTCCTTCAATATCTTTGGATTCATCTCATCCAGTCCTGATGTCTTGTCAACTTTCAATACCATCATTCTATTAAATACTTGCCGCATATCAATTTAAAACTCTTCTAAGGATAGAATTTCCTGCACTGTCACCGTATCCCGAATAGCATTTACCTTGTTAAAGAGAAATGCAAATATTCATTTAATATCCCAGCCATGCGTTCCCCGCCTTCATATGTATATCTCCATTTAAGTCTCTAAATAGTTGTTCTTCTTTTACTATTCTTTTACTATTGACATGTTGATAGAAGACTTTGGGATTCCCCTTCATGTTGGTTGCCAGTCTTTTCTGATGATCTCTCTTTGCTTCTCTATTGTGCTTTTTCACCTCCCCTCTGAACCTTCTCTATTTGTCTTGGTTCTCAACTGTATTTTTTTACCTGACACCTATCATAAGCATACATTTCCTGCTTTATTTTAATTTCTATCTCCTTTTTGATCCAAGGAGCTGTGAATTTGTTTGCCCTACGGTTCCCTTCATTGTGTACAGAACCATTTCTATTTTGAAGGTAGCCTATTGTTCAGCTGCACTTTTTCCTGCTGACCTAGTGTTCCAATCTAACTGACGCAGTTCCATTCTTTCCCCATTGAAGTTAGGTCTCACTGAATTAATTATTTTTACTCTGGAATATCTATTTTTCTTTCTTATCATCATCCTAAATCTTAAAATACAATGATCGCTATCTCCTAAGTGTTCCTCCACTGACGCTTGATCTATTTGCCCACTTTATTTCCAAGAATCAGGTCCAGCAATGCATCTTTCTTGTGGGATTGGACTCATATTGCTGCAGAAACTTTTCCTGGACATTTTCCAAGAACTTCTGCCCCTTTATAATACTATTGTCCCAGTCTGTATTCAGGTGATTAAAGCCCCCTATTAAAGTTGCTCTCTAATGTTTCAATCTCTATAATTACCTGCAGATCTGTTCTTCTACATTCTTCCTACTCGTAGTCAATCTATAGATGACACCAAGGAATATATATGCAGTCTATTTGTTCCTTGGTTCTGGCCAAATTGATTCTGTCCTCTGGGACATTACTTTCTCCAACACTGCAATGCTCTTCTTAATCAATGCCACCGCCCTTCCACCTTTCCTATATTTTCTGAACACCTTGTACCAGAAATATTTAACACACTTTCTTACTCTTCTTTGAACCAGGTCTCTTGTTATTGACACATCATATTTCCACAAGCAATCTGAGTCGACTTATTATACTTTGTGCATTCACGTACATGCAAGTAATCCAGATTTAAAAGTCTTTCCTTTTCCCTTACTCTAACTTCACTTATTAACTTCTATTTTCTATACTAGTGCTTTCTGTCCCACCCAGTATTTTGTGCATCCTTGTATTCCCCTCTCATATTCCTGTCAGCTAGATGCTACTACATCAACAGATGAGCTCTTCTGGAGCCTCTTTGATAAATTACCATTCACAAAGTTAGTATTCACAAAAGTGAGACTGAGGTCATTAATCTGCATCCATTTGCTTTACTGGAGTCAATTATCACCCTTGTGTATGCTGACTTCTGGTGTTTAAAAATCAGTCTTGTTTTGAACCTCTCCATAGTCTCATCTGTTCCCTATTCCTCTAACTCTCTATAGTGCCACAAATCCCTTGAGTTATCTGTGCTCTGTTAATTCTGGCCACTTATGCATTCCTCATTTTAATTGCCCCATCATTGATAGCCATGCATTTAGTTATCAGGGCCATAGGCTTCCAAAGTTTTGTCCTCATCCTGTTTGCCTCTTTGCCTATGTGATGAGTAAGGAACAGTGTAGGGAAGACTGAGAATTTTGAAGTGTTGTTAGATTGTACCAAGGATCTTCACTGTCATGGATGTTCTAACTGAGCAAGTGAGGCTGTAAGTGTCTTAGTCAATGATGTTTGCAGATGATATTGAGTTATGTGATGATTAAAACTTGACTGAGTATTTAGAGAAAAACACTGGAAGAGAGGGGTATGAAGATCAGTAGTCCAAAGACCCAAGAAGCTTTAAGCATCTCTGGTCAGCGATGGCAGAAAATAGAAATATGGGAATGGAAATTAAGCAACTGATTAGCTCTGGTTGGAGTAATTGGAAGAAGTGCAGTAGAGTGAGAGATAGTAAAGTACCGCTCAAACTGAAAAGAGGAATCTACAAAACAATTGAGAGGCTGGCCTTGTTATGTTGTGCAGAAACTTGGGCAATGTCTAAGACGAGAGGAACAGTGACAGCACACTAAAGAGATGCGAATGTGGAGATGGATGTGTAAAGTGATAAGAAAAGACAAGATCAGGAACCATTACATTCGACTCAAGAATGGTTTCTTCTTTGCTGCCATTAGAGTTTTGAATGGTTCTATCACACATTAAGCTGATCTTTCTCTTCGCCCTATTGGTAACTGCAATGCTACATTCTGCAGCCTATCCTTTCCATCTCCCCAATGTATTCTATGAACAGTATCCTTTTGTCTGTATAGCACACAAAAAACAATACTTTTCACTGTTTCTCAATACATGTGACAGTAAATCAATCATTAGTTCAATTAGGAGTCAGTGAAGATTGCAGAGACATTGTAGAGAAGCTGAAGTGGTATGGTCATATGTTGTAGAGAAAGGGGAGGATACGGTGAGGCTAGTGATGGAGATGGGACTGCCTAGAAGAAGGCCTAAAACCTGATGGAAGAATGTGGTAGTGAGAAAATTGAAATACAGAGGGATTAGAAAATTGGGCAACTAACAGGAGGAGAAAGACAAGGTAATTAACCAACAACCCCAACTAAACTGCAAGGAATTGAAGGAGGAAGCCAGTGCTCCTCACAACTGCCATCTTTGGTTGAGCTTTTAATCATGTGTCCTAATATCTCTATATGGTAGGTGTATAAAAGTTTGATTGACTTTGGGACTGCTTATTTCATTAAGGTATTATGTAATTAAAAATTGTGAATTAGAATTTATTGCGTTTCTTTCCTCCACTTTTGTCCCTTTTCCTGAATTCCTGACACATTGCCTGCTTGTGAGGTGTGATTCCATGGTGCCAGGCTTTGTTACCTCACCCAGGTGACATATCTGAACTGAGATTGCGTGCCAGCTGACAAGTTGATCAATTGAAACATCACACCCAAACTTGATTATATCCTTATCTTCATACTTAGAACTTTTCAGCAAGAAAGAAAATTCTGACTTTTTTGCCCTTTGGCTAGCCCAAAATTGGTATGGTCAATTGTAACATCCATTCTTAAAGGTTTCAAGTTGATTAGAGTCTCAAGTAGGCTTATATTAACACTGCAGTGAAATTACTGTGAAAATCCCCTAGTTGTCCTGCGCTTGTTTGGGTACACTGGGGTAGAATTTAGCATGGCCATTGTACCTAACCAGCATGTCTTTTGGACTGTGGGAAGAAACCAGAGCACCCAGAAGAAACCCACATAGACATGGGAAGAATGTCCAAACTCCGCACAGACACTGACCAAAGCAATAAATTGAACCTGGGACCATGGTGCTGTGAAGTAAGCAGTGCTTGCCACTGTGCTGCCCAATGTTTTATCAGCTGAGGTTTGCTTATTCACTCTGGACTATAGATTAATCCTGAAATCTTCCTGGTCTGTATGACTTAGCCGTAAAAATATGAAGCAGTAAATACCATAACCAAAGTAAATTCTGATTGTACATCTAGCAACTAAGTGCCAACTAAATAGTAAACATATAGAGTTGCACAAAACATACTATATTATCTCCTGTAAATGCTTTTGTAATTCCTTGCATTTCTCAATTTATATGTAGCTTACAGGTTAACGTAAGAATATCTTATTTGAAATTATTTACTGCTGCCATATATCAAACATGTGAATAATTTGGATATGTAGGAATTCAGATTTTTGTCTTATTAGTGTATGGGGGAAAGCACTCACGAAGATTCTGACATTTAAGTAATTTTTTGAACATTAAATGCTACTATTGATCTGAGACTGGGATACAGCAACCATGAACCAATTGAATTGAATCATTAGCTTAGCTATTGTAGGAATTTACATGCAGTCAATTAAATACTTTTGAAGTGTGGCTACTGATGTGGAAGCCAATTTACATAGAGCAAGTTCCTGCAGAGAAAGAACTTGTATTTATAGAACAACCCGGTGCCTGTAAAAGCTCTTGGGTCCTGCATGGACCAGCTGATGGTAATATTTGCAAATAACTTTAACCACTCTTTACACCAATGTGAGGTCCCCTTCTGCTTCAAGAAGGCAACCATAAGAACATAAGAAATAGGAGCAGGAGTAGGCCATTTAGCCCTTCCAGCCTGCCCCACCATTCAATAAGATTATGGCTGATCTGAAATGAATCAGTTCCACTTTCTCCCTGTAATTCTTAATTCCCTTGTCTATCAGAAATCTTTCTACCTGTGACTTAAATATATTCAATGAGGTGGCCTCCACTATTTCCAGAGATTCACCACCCTTTGAGTGAAGAAGTTCCTCCTCAACTCCGTTCTAAACTGCCCCCCATCCCCCTTATTTTGAGGCTGTGCCCTCTAGTTCTGCTATCCTTTAAACGCGGGAAGAATCTCTCTACCTCTACCCTTTGTAGCCCCTTCATTATCTTGTAGGTCTCTATAAGATCCCCCATCAGCCTTCTAAATTCTAATGAGTACAGACCTAGACTATTCAAAATTTCCTCCTAAGCTAACCTCCTCATCTTTGGTATCAGCCTGATGAACCTTCTCTCTACTCCCTCCAAGGCCAATGTATCCTTTTGCAAATATGGGGACCAAAACTGCACACAGTACTCCAGTTGGGGCCTCACCAGTGCTTGTTGCAGCAAGATCTCCCTGCTTTTATATTCTATCCCCCTCGCTATGAAGTTCAACATTCCATTCGTCTTCTTGATACCTGCTGCACCTGCAGACTGGGTTTTTGCGATTTATGCACAAGGATCCCCAGGTCCCTCTGTGCTGTAGCATGCTGCAGCTTTTTACCCTTTAAATAATAATTCTTCCACCTATTTTTTTCTATCAAAGTGGATAACCTCACATTTGCTAACGTTATACTCCATCTGCCAGGTCCTCACCCACTCACTCAGCCTATCCAGATCTCCTTGCAGACTTTCCGCACCTTCTACGCAATTTGCTTTTCCACTCATCTTTGTGTCATCAGCAAACCTTGTTACCCTACACTCAACGCCCTCCTCCAGATCGTTCATCCCAGTACCAAAGAAAAGCGTGCCTTAACGACTTTCATCCAGTGGCTCTGACATCCATCATTGTGAAGTGGTTCAAAGGTGTACTTATACACCTGTGACTATGTGCCTAAATTCCCCTCAACTCGATTTTCAAGTTTGCTGATGACACCACCGTTTTGGGTCAGATCTCAAACAATGATATGGAGTATAAAAAAGAGAGAGAATCTAGTGAACTAGTGCAACAATAATCTCTCCCTCAAAGTCAACAAACCAAAGGAGGTAGTCATCGACTTCAGGAAACGTATTGGAGGACATGCCACTGTCTGCATTAACAGGGTTGAAGTAGAAATGGTCGAAGGCTTCATGTTTCTAGGTGTCCAGATCACTAACAACCTGTCCTGGCCGTTTGTGCTGATGCTATAGTTAAGAAAGCCCACCACTACTACCTTTACATTCTCAGGAGGCTAAGAAAATTTGGCATGTCCACTATGAGTCTCACCAACTTTTGAAAATGCAATGTAGAAAGCATTCTTTCTGCTTGTATCACAGTTTGGTATTGCTCTTGCTCTGTCCAACACCACGAAAAAAAGTACAAAGGGTCATGAACGAAGCCCAGTCCATCACGAAAACCAGCCTCCCATCCATTGACTTCACTTCCTGCTGCCTCGGAAAAGCAGCCAGCATAATCGAGGATCTCTTTTGCACCCTGGACATATTCTCTTCTATCACATTCTGTCAATAAAAGGATACAAAAGGCTGAAGACGTATAACAACTGACTCAAAAACAGTTTCTTCCCTATTGCCATCAGAATTTTGAATTGGACCTACCTTATATTAAGCTGATTTTCTCTGCACTTTAGATAGGACTGCAACACTACATTCTGCGCTCTCTCCTCCCCTGCTCTATATACAGTATGCTTTGTATGCATCGCATGCAAGAAGCAATGCTTTTTACTGTATACTAACATGTGACAAATCAAATCAAAGCCTTTCATGATCTCAAGATACCCCAGTATGTGTCATTAAAATGAAGTACAAATAACAATGTTGTTATATCCAGATAATCTGTTTTAGTGATGTTGCTTGGAAGAGAAATTTGAGAACTTTCCTGCTGTTTAGTGCCAAGGATGCTCTACCCTCATCGGAGTTGGCAAATATGGCCTCACTTCAATGTCTCATCTAAAGACACCATCTTTGAGTGCAACATTCCCTCAGTGCTGCACTGGAATGCTGGCTGAGATTTTGTGTTCAAATTTCTGAAAGGGACTTGAACCCACAATTTCCTGTCTTAAAAGCAAGTGTATTAGTACTGAGCTGCAGCTGAGGTGAGGAGAGAGCACAGTGCAAAGCACATAAGTTTTCCACTTTTGTAACTTGCAGGCACTTTCTATGCTTCTGCATTGAGCAAGTGTTGTATTTAACAAGGGGGTGGTAGTTATTATGCTATTTAACATAGCAAAAATGTTATTTTGGTGAGCAATGAGCACTCTCACCTTGATGAATGCAAAATTCATGAAATGTAAATTTTACTATAAGGATGGGCTGGAGTTGATCAGATATTTTCAATGTAATATACATTCTATATTAATTTCTTGGCATCAGTGGTGTGTAGTAATTGTTAGACTTTTTTTGTTTTCATGTGGCCTATATCAAATGGGACCAATTTAAAATTTTTGTTTTTAGTGCTTTTGCTGTGATAATTCAGTAATGATGGTTGCATTCAAGGAAAAGAAAATGCAATTTTCATGTTATGACTGGCTGCCTCATCAGGCTTAAAGAACGAAAACCTTACTTTTATATGGCATTTCTATACCCACCAGATGTCCCAAAGCGCTCAACAGCCATTTGTTGCAGGTCATCATTTTATTGCCCATCCTGAATTGACCATGGGAAGATGATGGTGAGCTGTTTCCTTCACAAAATGCAATATATATTGTCGGAATATCTACAGTGCTGTTAGGAAGGGATGTCCAGGACTTTGACCCAGTGGCAATAAAGGGATGGTATACGTGTCCAGATCAAGATGCTGTATAGTTTGGAAGCTAATTTGAAGTTGGTGACATTCCCATACATCAGCTCCTCTTGTCCTTCTAAGTGGCAGAGGTCATGGGTTTGGAAGGTGCTGCTGAAGAAGCCTTGGTGAGTTGGAATGGTACATCTTGTATATAATAAACACTACAGCCACTGATGAATGAATGTTTAAATTGGTGGAAGGATTGTTTATTAAGTGACTGCCTTGTCCTGATGGCAGTGCTGAGTGTTAGTCAAAACATGGAGAAACATAGAAAATCAAAGCAGGAATCCTTCGAGCCAGCTTCACCATTAATTTTGATCATGGCTGATCATCAAATTCAGCATCTTGATCCCAACTTCTCATAAATCCCTTGATCTCATTACCCCCAAGAGCAATATCTAATTTGGTTTTGAAATCACTCACGTTTTGGCCTCAACTACTTTGTGACAGCGAACTCCACAGATTTTCTACATTTCTCCTCACATCAGATCAAAAAGGTTTGTCCCTTCATCTCAAACTATGACCCCCTAGCTCTGGACTCTCCACCATTAGGAATATTCACTGCATTCCCCCTATAGAAAGGACCCCCTTCCTCAAATAAAGAAACACCAAAACTGCACACAACACTCCAGGTTTGTGGCCTCACCAACACCGTATACAATTGCAGTAAGGCATTCGTCTTCCTGTACTCAAATCCTCTTGATATGAAGGTCAACATACCATTTGCTTTCTTTACTGCCTTCTGTATCTGTGTGCTTACATTCAGTGATTGATGCATGAGGACATCAAGATCTTGGTAAGTATGCACCTCTCTCAATTTACACACATTTAAATCGTAATCTGCCTTCCTGTTATCGAGAGTTGCTTATGAGGAGAGACTGAGTAGATTGAGACTATATTCATTGGAATTCAGAAGAATGAGGGGAGATCTTATGGAAACATGTAAGATTATGAAGAGAATAGATAAGATAGAAGCAGGGAAGTTCTTTTCACTGGCAGGTGAAACTAGAACTAGGTGGCATAGTGTAAGGGCAAGCAGATTTAGGATTGATTTGAAGAGGAACTTCACACGAAGGATTGTGAATCTGTGGAATTCCCTGTGCACTGAAGCAGTTGAGATTACCCCATTGAATGTTTTTCAGGCCAGGATAAATAAATTTTTGAACAGTAAAGAAATCGAGGGTTATGGTGGGTGGGCAAGTGGAGCTAAATCCACAAAACGATCAGCCATGAATGGCTGAGCAGGCTCGAGGGACCAGGTGGCCTACTCCTGCTTCTAGGTCTTATGTTTATGTTCATACGTCACTGCCTGCGGATTGGAGCTGCACTCAGCCAAGCAAGTGGAGAATATTCCTTCATACTACTGACTTGTGCCTTGTAGGCAGTGGACAGGCTTTGAGGAGTCAAAAAAAGAATTGGTCACCACAGAATTCCCAGTCTCCAACTCTTGTAACCACAATGTTCTTATGGTTGGTCCAGTTCAGTTTCTGGTTAATGGTAACCCCTATGATGTTGATAATGGGGGATTCGATGATGTAATGCCATTGAATGTAAAGGGAAATATTTAGTATATATTGAAGGATTGATGTTAGGAAACAAGTATTAAAAATAATGGAGCTTTATTCACTACATGGTTGCTTCTTCACTCTGACAATTTCCCATGTTAGCAATTTGTGTCTGGTGAATGTATAAATATATTACACAGCGTTTTGTGCAACTATCAAGAATCAGTATTAATATATAACATTTCTTCTCCCTTGAAACTGAACGTCTCCAACAAATTCAAACAATGCAATATGAGCAATAAAGAATAACCAATAAGTCAGACGGTCTGGAGGTTGCCACACTAGGAACAGTTGATGCAAACCTCTGGTGTTGTCTGTACTTTGTAACCTCTAGCTTATTTGACTTTGCATGAATGTCATCAATTGTTGATTTGACTGGCATTGACCTTGTAACTAGAGGATGACTACGTTTGGCCTAAAGGTGAGGAGTTGCTTTCCTCAGTAGTGTCAGGGATGCAGGGAGGTTCAGGTCAGACTTTGTACAGTTGAAAATGGATTTTCAGCAGGTTCCGTTTCTCGCAGATCAATTCTTACCACCAGCAGCTAGTTTGCATATCTCCTCCTCATGATATCATCGCTGATTTGGATAGTATATGAGACAGGTCCAATCTATGCAAAGATTGTGACAGAAAACATTTCTCTCCTGTGTGGAGTAATTCCTAGCCAAAACTCTTGTCCTTGATGGGCGATATGATGTTTTGTTTTGCTTTCCCATTGTTCTTTCCGTCCTTGTTGCTGCTTTTGTACAATCTCTGCTCTCTTCAGAAGTTTAATTAAGTTGAATGCCAAACGTATTTGTCTCTTCAGCATTAGTAATGCAGATTTTGGTTGTGGAATGAGCAGTATTCCTATACGTTATCAGGAATTGGTTCAGACATTTAGTCAGTGAACTTTGTTCCCTGGCTGCTCTCAATGTATATTTCATGGTTTGGACATAATGTTTTACCTTGCCCTTTGTAGCAGGGTGGTGTGGTGCAGACGTAATATGTTACACACCATTCTCTTTCAAGAAACTTTCAAATTCTTGGGAGACAAATAGAGGTCTGTTGTTGCTTATCAATTGTTCAGGGAATCCAAACCTACTAAAGACTTCTAGTCTTTTGATAGTCTTTTCCAATGAAATGGATTTCATTACAGCAACTTCTGGCCACTTTGGATGAAGAACGTACATAGAAAATAGAAGCAAGAGTAAGCCATTTGGCCCTTGGAGTCTTCTCCATTATTTATTATGATCATGGCAGATCATCTCATTCAATACCCTGATCCTACCTTTGCCCCATACCCTGTCCCAAGAGATGTATTTAATTGCCTCTTTTTAAATCCTGGAACGTTTTGGCCTCAACTGCTTTCTGTGGTAATGAATTGCACAGATTCACCACTGAGTGAAGAAATTCCTCCTCATCTCAGTCCTAAAAGGTTAACCTATTATCCTCAAACTATGACATCTGTAGAATTCTGGACTCCCACACTATCAAGAATATTCTTTCTGAACCTACTTTGTGTAACCCTGTTAGAATTTTGTAAGTTTCTGTGTGATTCCCTCTTGCCATTCCAATGAATATAATCCCAACACATTTAGGATTAAGCAACCAATTTAACCGCCTCTCATCTTTTGACAGTCCTGCCGTCCCAGGTATCAATCGAGTAAACTTTTGTTGCATTCCCTGTATAGCAAAAACATTCTTCTAAGGATGTCAAAACTGCACGTAATACTCCAGGTGTGACCCTCACCAGTGCCTATACAATTGCAGTAAAACACCCTTATTTCTATACTCATATCCTTTTACTATGAAGGCTAGTATACCATTTGCCTTCTTTACTGCCTGTTATCTGCGCAGTTACTTACAGCAAGTGATGCATAAAAACACTAAGTTCTCTCTCAATTTGTACTTAGTAAAATAATAATCTGCCTTCCTATTTTTGCTATCAAAACAGACAACCTCATACTTATATCTATTATATTGCATCTTTGCCATGTCCACTCACTTAGCCTATCTAGATCACACTGAAGCATCTCTGCATCCTCCTCACAGCTCACCCTCCCACTCAACTTTGTATTATCTACAGATTTGAAGATAATACATTTAGTTCTCTCTTCCAAATGTTCTTCCAAATCATTAATATATAATGTGAACAGCTGGGGGTCTAGCGGTACCTCGCTAGTAGCAGCCTGCCAATCAAAAAAGGATCGATTATTCTAACTCTTTGCTTCCTGTTTGCCAAGCAGCTTTCTATTCATCCCAAGACATTACCTACAATCTCATGCTTTTAACAACACACAGTCTGAGTACCAACTGAAAGCAAAGAACAAATTTAATTCTTCAACCAATTCTTTATTCCGTGTTACAAATTTTCCCATTTCATTTGTTTTTATCGATCTTTTTCTCTTTACATAGCTATAGAAACTTTTACAGTCAGTTTTTATGTTCCCCGCTAACTTGTTTTCATGCTTTGTTTTTTCCTTTCTTAGTCAATCTTAGTCTTTGATGAATTTTAAAGTGCTCACAGTCCTCGAGCCTATTGCTTTTTCTTGCCAATTCTTCCTTGAATCTGATATTATCTCCAGTTTCTCTTGTAAGCCATGGTTTGGCCACAATTCCCTTACCACTCTTGTGCCAAACAACTTCTGGAGTTCAACTATTCATTCTTTAATGTCTGCGATTGCCTGTTCACTGTCTTTCCTTTCAGTAATATTTCCCAGTCCATCACGGCCAATTCATGCCTCATGCCATCGTGGTTACCTTTATTGGTCTCAGAATTAATTACACCATTATGCACCTTGGCAAAGAATTCTGCTGTATTATGGTCACTCATCCCCAAGGGTTCTTTCACAAACTAGATTGCCAACTAATTCTTTCTCATTGCACATTGCCCAGTTCAAGATGGCCTGCTCCTTTTGTTGGTTTTTTGACATATGCATCCCATATGCACTTCAGAAATTCCACCTCTATTGTACTGTGACTATTTGATTCTCCTAATCTATATGCAGATTAAAGTCACCCATAATCACACTTGTTCCTTTAACACCTGCGTCAGTGATTTCCTGTCCAGTGCTTTTCCCAACATTGCCACTACAGTTTGGTAGTCTGAATATCACCCCCACCAGTGTTTTTTGTCCTTTGTGGTTCCTTAACTCGACCCATACAGATTCTGCACAATCTAAGCTCATGTCTTTCCTCAATATTCTTTCAATATCATCTATATCATTAATCAACAGTGCAACTCCCAACACCTTTTAGTAATGCTTACCTTTCAATTTGTGCATAATTACTTTCAGCTTTGCTTGAGATGCGAAACAATTTGTCTTTCTTCACCCAATGGCATGATGTGGGATACCATCACTTCAACACCATAAGGGAATGCGTCATGCATAGCTTAAGTCAAAATGTGTAACAACTTCAAATTAGAACAATGCATCTTTAGCTTGCATGAAAGTGTTTTGATCTGACCACTCCCACTTCTTGCTTTGGCACACGAGGTTATGCAATGGTTTTTAAATAGTTGCCAAATTTGAAACAAATGTTCCACAGTAGTTCAACAATTCTAGGAAGGACTGCAACTGGTTAATATTCTAAGGTGCTTTTGTGATAACCTTGACCTTCAAAGGTGATTTATGAAGATCCATGATGTCAATCAGTCAATGTCCCAAATACTAAACTGCAGACTGGAAGAACTCACATTTGTCCTTGCAATCTCTGAAGAGTGGCATCCTCCTCTTCTGTTCCAGTGACTAGAATGTCATCCAGAAAGCACTGGACTCTGCTCAGTCCATGAGGATCTGATCCATTACTCTTTGAAACATTGCAGGAACAGATGTGATACCAAATGGCAAGCCTTTATGTACCATGATTGTCAGAAGTTGCTGTGACTCCTGGTCTATGTTCATCTGTAAGATAGCCTGGCAAGTCGATTTTGCTAAAATGTTGGCTTCCTGCTAATTTTGCAAAACAGCTCATTGATTTGGGTAATGAGTACTGTTCCACACAAAATACTGGATCTAGGGTCTCTCCAAATTCTTATGATCTATCTTTTTTGATGACTGGCAGTATTGGTGTGCCCCATTTACTAATGCTGACAGGTTCCAAAATCTTCAGAAATCATTCTAAGTCACCCTCTACTGATAGGGTTTTTGACCTTGTCTTCAGGCATTTTGCTTGTTACTCTTCAAGCAAACTGTGAGCCTTTTGTTACCTCTTTTTATTTTTAGAATTTTTATGAGGCCTTATTCTCCATAAGTTGTCAGGTTGACTTTGGTCCAGTTCAGTCATATCTTCTCTAACTATGTTTGATCCTTCAGTGCTGAATAATTGCCCTTTACAATGTGGTGAGGCAAATCTGTTATTTATCCATTAAGTTACACAGCTATTCAATGAAGTCCTTCAGTGGAACTGCTTCACCCACTTATGTCCTCAATATTGCTCTTGAAGCTTCCAAGGGAATACGTCTGAGTTTTTTCTTTTTTATAGTCTCTGGTACCAGACAGCTGCTCCAAAGTCAACTTCCATTACTGCTGTCCATCCGCATTGAAGTGACTCTGTATCTGTTCATAGCACCAGCAAATGGCTAACACATTCAGTGGTAATTCGCCCTCAGATTCTGAGTTGCTTTTCTTATGACCCTTTTGCACTGCATCAACAGTACTTTTATTTTGTTTACATGCTTTTTTAGGTTGTCCTGATTTCTTATTATTTTTACTATAACTTGCTTTTCTTCCCACAGCACATTCTGTGTCCCTTTCCTCCTCAGCTTCTGCATACTATGT
The DNA here is from genome assembly GCA_024679065.1 of Sphyrna mokarran. Classification (NCBI taxonomy): domain Eukaryota; kingdom Metazoa; phylum Chordata; class Chondrichthyes; order Carcharhiniformes; family Carcharhinidae; genus Sphyrna; species Sphyrna mokarran. The sequence goes on along the minus strand of JAGIQG010000028.1, from coordinate 16,977,955 downwards.
CTTTACACGGACATTCTGCCACTGAGTGCCCTGGCTTTTCATTTCAGTGAGCTGTATGGGTTTCAAACTCTTATGTGTTGATTCAGCCAACATGTGTGCTTGAGTACACGAACCCAGTTGTTGAGTTTTTTTTCAAAACAGCAATTTTCTTAACCTTTTTCAAAGTAAGGCTGACCTTGATTAGCGAACATTACTGTATCATTAGGGACCAGACCAGAAATTCCAGGATATATAATGAACCTATTAGCCTAGTTATTATTAACCTAGACCCCAACTTTATTTGAGTTTGGCACGAGTCCAGGCATAAGGTGTTTCTCTCTAGGAGTGACTCTATCAATTCACTAGGAAGTTTTTATTAAGACAAACTTTATTTAAGAATGCAGTTAGAATGTAACAAAAAAAATTAGCATAGGTTTTGTCAACTGAAATACTTCAACTGAAAGTAAGGCTGACCCCAATTAATAAACATTATTGTATCATTAGGGACCAGATCAGAAACTCCAGGATATAATATGAACCTATTAGTGTAGTTACTATTAAACTAGACCCAACTTTATTTAAGTTTCGTGCTAGTCCAGGCATCAGGTGTTTCTCTCTAGGAGTGATTCTATCAATCCATTAGGAAGATTTTATTAAGACAAACTTTATGTAAAAATGCAGTTAGAACATGACAAAATCTATGCTAATTTTTTTTAGTTAACTGAAATATTTAAATATGATGAGGTATAATTCTTAACAGCTATCCATCACTATAGTTCCAATTTAAGCAATTTCCCCACAAATGTAAATCTTTCTTCACTATCAATTAGCACAAAAACAGATATGCTTACGTGGATGCTTGATCTTCTGCCTTTTAACACACCTGGACAGAGATTTGGAGAGACACCTGTCTTCTGATCCCTATAAAGTAGACTGTAAAGAATGATATATCCTCAAAACAGCACTGGGAGTGAACTAGATTGGCTGAATAGCATCTGTGGTGGTGGGTGTGGGGAGTGCCGCAGGGGAAGCCTTAAATGGATCATTCACTCAACATTTCTAGCTGGAGATGATTGTAACTATTTCAGCCTGACCTTTTGCACTCAGATGATGGACTCCTCCATCACTGAAGATGAGATAAACCAATAACAACCTCCTCCCATCAGTTGGTCCATTATCCACTATCATTCATGGCTGGATAAGTGAACTGCAGAATTTTGATCTGAGCTGTTAACTCTTTCTGTAGCCTGCTGCTTCTATTGTTTATCATCTGATGTTAGTGTGCCTTTAAGAACTTTTTAAAAAACTCATATTTTCTGCAGTTAGGTAATTTTGAGTTTTAATTTTTGTAAGCTGCTTGTTAAAAGCCTTTTATAGCTGCTTCAGTGGTTTACATGGGATATTGTTTATTTTTACTTGGTGCCTCAGATACTTTCTGGGATTTTTTTTTAACTCTGCATTATGAGGTGAAAGATTGATGACATGTCAGTTGGTTCCTTCCCAGAAGAATCCAAGGATTTATTTTCCGTTTTGGTTTAGAGTCAGAAGTTGTTCTGGTTGTCAAGTGACAGGCAGGTTTTCTCTCTTACTTGCTGGTATAGTAAATTCTGATAGTTAGCTGGAAGCAGGGCTCCTGGCCTTCCTGAAGTGAAAATTTTGCAGTTGGTGGTTTGCTGTTTAGTACCTAGAGCATCTCAGTCTCTCTCCCTGATGTTTTAGGAAACTTGTTACTTTAAGCTTGTCTGTATGTGCATCAAGAGAACTGCAGCATCCAACCAAAGGACTAAGTTCCAGCATCACACAAGAATTCATATTTTCTGTGCTAAACTTGTGGCAAGTTTATGGGATGTTTGGTTGAAATAATATTTAACTGTTAAGGTTTATACAATGAGTTTTTTTTTTCTTGTTTGTAATTGATAAAAGTTATTGCTAATTTTCTTTCTATAGATAGACTGGAAAATTGGGTGCAGAAATGGCCAATGGAATTTAATCCAGACAAATGCAAGGTGATGCATTTAGGTAGATTCAGTTTAGATGGGAGCTATAAAATAAATGTCAGAACAATCCAGAGCATAGAGACACAGAGAGACCTGGGAGTACAGGTCCACAAATCCTTAAGTGGCAACACAGATGGAAAACATGATGAAGAAAACATATGGCATGCTTGCCTTCATTGGACAGGCATTGAATATAAAAGTTAGCAAATTATATTAGTTGTATAAGACTTTGGTTCAGCCACATTTGGAATACTGTGTCCAATTCTGGTCACATGAACAGAAGGATGTGGAGAGAGTGCAGAAAAGGTTTACCAGGATGTTTCCTGGTATGGAGGGTATTGGCTATGAGAAGAGATTGAATAAACTGGAATTGTTCTCCCTGGAAAGACGGAGGCTGAGGGGTGACCTGATAGAAGTTTATAAAATTATGAGGGGTATGGAGAGGGTTACAGTTGGAAGCTTTTTCCTGAGGCAGAAATAACAATCAAAAGGAATCACAAACTCAAAATAAGGGGGAAAATGTTCAGTGGAGATGTGCAGGGGAAATTTTTTACACAGAGGATAGCGGGGGCCTGGAATACAGTGAGGTAGTTGAGGCAGTTACATTAGCTACATTTAAGGCATAGGCATATGAACAAATGAGGAATAACAGTATAGATAGGTAAACGTGATCGACACTGGCTTGGAGAGCCAAAGGGCCTGTTCCTGTACTGTACTGTTGTTCTGTATACACGTTGACTGTATTTTTAAATAAACTTTGTTTGATAAAAGCTGCCTGGTGGGTCATTTGAAACATATCTGAAGTGAAACATCTTAGGCTTACCTTAGCCAAATTTAAATTGCAAAACTTATGATCCAGGCTAACTTCATCAAACACTTCAGAGTTTCTGATCTGAATTATAACAATCATGATTATCGAGCTGTGTTGTGGCTTAACTTTTTTCGGTATGTCTAATGCTGCTCTTGGCTTGCTTTCCATCACTTTCATTGTCCCAATGTTGGTCTCCTCATTCACCGGTGCTTTTAGCGTGAGGGATGAGCTGACCCAAGAGATTTTAGATTATGGTGAAACACAGAGCTCTCCTCCTACTGGTGGCCCGCAGCACCCCTTGAATGCTCTGTTTTGGACTGCTCAATTAGTTCCGAGTATATTGCATTTGACACATCTGAGATGCCATACAAAACGTTGGATTATGTCCACTGTGTGAAAATGGGACTTCAGAGTTGTGTCTGTTCATTCTGTTGTGGCTAAATGCATTTTCTACTAGTTAGATTAATAACACACCTGCATGCAGTCAGATAATGAGCTATTGCTTAAACATATAGTTATTAATGCCTCTCTGGTTTTGTGTTCCTGCAGATTTTGCAAGTGACGGTGTGAGAAAATAGCAGATTTTTGATTGAAGCTTCAGACCTAATGTATCCGGAATCAACTACAGATTCTCCAGCTCGACTTTCCTTAAGGCAGACAGGCTCTCCGGGCATGATTTACAGGTGATTCGCATGCTCAATAAATGAGTTGCAGGAAGGTGCATGTTTTCTGGGCATAAATTAATGAGACATCTGCTCTCTGAATGCAAGTTGCAGGTGAGGCAGTTGCTTGTCTCTGGTGTCTTTAATGTAGAGAACTATTCTAAGGCACTTCACTGAGGCATTGAGAAAAATACATCAAGGATAATTTTAGAAATGGTTACCAACATCTTAAAATAAGGATAGAGTAAGGCAGAAAAGCTTAAACAAAGAATGCTGATGTTTTGGTGCTGTACTGAAAGATGTCCCCTTTCAGATTACGTAGTGATGTGGAAGTCTAGATCGTAAGTCTGCTGTAGGACTTGAGCACGTGACTTACCAAGGAAGATAAATGGAGTTGAGATACAGATCAGCCATAATCTCCCTGAATGGCAGAACAAAATCGAGGCATTGAATGTCTTATTTCTGTGTTCCTTTTGTGTTCCTTGGAAAGGAGTGCCAAGGATAGCATCTAATGCCAAAGGCCTTAGGAGGTCACAGAAGTGGCAAGATTGTGAAGAATTGTAATTCAAAATGAAAATTTTAAATTAAACAATTTGGGTAATGAGAATTGGCAAGCACTTGTAATTGGGGAATGGGACTAAGGATAGGATACTATCCTGATAGCAACCATAGAAAAGTTAGGATACAGAACAAGGCTGCTTGGCCTATCTTGTCCTTGCCAACCTGATTAGAAAGGTGCCCTTTCTAATCCTACCTTCCTGCACCTGGCCTATAGCCCTGTAGTTTACAGCACTTAAGGTGCAGATCTAGGTGTGTCTTAAGAGTTTGGTCTCTGCGTTCACCATCAACTCGGGCAGCGAATTCCAGGCACACACTGCCCTCAGCATAAAATTAATTCTTATGTCCCTCCATACCTTCCACCATTTATCTTGAATTTGTCTCCTAGAATGCTCTGCCAAGGGAACAATTTTATCATCTCCATTTTTGGAGTTTTTTTACCGTGCTGTTTAAGAGATAAATGTTAAGGCAAGTCGGTCCTGAAGGGAAAGAGGCTTTTGATTAGGAGTGCCTTAGTATTGACTTTCCATTATGCTCCATATAGATCTGAATTTGTTTCAGCATGCATCACTTAATTGGTAATGTTTTGCTATCCTTATGTAATGCATCTTATAACCTTTGAATTTTTTTTATTTAAGATTTTAATTTGATTGATGTGTGAGACCAGATCCAGCTAAGTTCAGGATATTTTGCAAGTGTGAATTGTGATGTTTGTTTAAATTATAAACCTGGGCGAAGAGCAAAGGCCCATAGTATAGGATACCAACAAAACTAAAGAAAGCAAAAGAAGGCATGTAAAATGAGTTTTAAAAACCTTAAAACTGAAGGAGAAGGTTTTGTGGTCCAAGAAAGAAGGAATTGAAGTAGGATTTTAGTTCATCTTGCTTTCACCATTGATGCAGGGAGGTAGGATTATTTATTTTAGTAGTATAGGGATGGAACACTGGATGATTTAGATTACAATTATTAATCAATTTATATTCAATTGATTGACGGTAATTTCAAGTTAGCCTGAAAATGGTGTAACTGTTGACTTGACGTGAATGCTGCAAAAGCTCTTCTGTACCAAAAAAGTAGTAATTATTCAGCCAGTAGATGGTGCCTTTCATTCAGATAAGAAAAATTCATAGTTATAACTTGAATCTGGTGTACTTTCTCCTCTAGGCCACAAGAGGCCGATGTGTACAAGTTTTCAATTTGGAAGCAGAAATTTTAAATTATTATGGTACTGTTTTGAGTTACAGCTTTAATTTTTGATGCTATGCTCAGTATTCAATACTGTTACACACAATTTGTGTCATAGGTTTGCATGTTATTGTTGGAAGTTTATGTATTTATATCTATATATAAGTTCACGCCTTCGCTTCTTTTGTGACCCACTGATGTATTTTAAGAATTCTGACAGTATTTGCAAATGAGAATGCAATATTTAACTTTAATGGAAGTTTAAAAATCAATTTCTTCAAACTATCGAAAGTTTCTAATCTCTGGGAAGCGTAATGCTCAATGGAAGATTGTTCCTGTAAGGAAATGGCTCCATTCCTTTGTGTACCTCAATAGAGAGAGTTTTGCAATGCACCCCATCTTGTCTACCTTATTGAGCAGAAGGATGGTAGGTGACACGGAAAGAAAAGTCTGAACAAGAGTATACTTGATAAACTGCCTTTCAGAAATAATTTTGTGCTAACAGACTTTCATAGTCTGATTAACATACAATAGCAAGAAATCAGATAGTTCGAGATTCATTGGTTGATGGTATTCTTCAATGGGAATGGTCCTGGCAAATTTTTTTGGGTCTTTTCAATTTACATTCTCAAGATTCTATTGTATTGTATTTCTGCATTTTCTAATTCTAAATTCTCTTTCAATTCTTTAAAATATAAGATTTGTTAAAAGTGTTTTATCGTAGAAATGTTCTTTTTAACACTCGTAGAAAGATAATTATATAGCCGAAATGGTGCATGTCTTGTTGGAAGTAATTAAAGAACTTAAAGATAATTGTACCAGAAATTCAATTATTACTAACATTGAAGTTAAATTTTATCAATTTAAAAAAAATGATATTGCACCGTATAAATCAGAAATGAAAGAGTGACTGCATTTAGTGTTCTCTTCCTAAATAAAGGAGAATACCACTTTAGCAAATTGGTGGTTAGCTACATTGCATCCACTTCACATCAGCCTTTTCCTTCTTATCTTTCCTTGCACCGTCCCAACATGAGACCAGAACTTGTGGACTTGCTACCCGGCATATTAGCAGTTAAATCCAGGATGGTCAGATCAAAGATACCACAGTTACTGATAATGCTTTGTAGCCTATTGATGATCCTCCAGGACCAGCACCTCATCAGTTACAACAGCTTCTTGCAGGGATTCTATAGGGGCCTTGACTTTGAGATCTGTCTTTTTTTGTGACATCTTAAGTGTGTGTAATTTCTGAGCATGAATGAACAGTGGCATGGTTAAGGTTACCTCTTTAGAAAAAGGTTGAACTATTTTTCCTCATTCTAGGTAACAAACATTCCACAGAAACAAGTCAATTTGTGAAAACTAGAAATGCAGCAGATTGGTGAATTTGTTATGAGGTTTAATAACAAAATGTTACAGTAGTTGCAAATTATACAAAATTCATAGGAAACCTTACATAGAAAAATATTTTTAATATTTGCTAAGTTTTTGGTTTCTTCTTCAATTTCCAATATGTTTCTAAGACCAATGATTTCTTAAATTAACAGCTACTTATATCCAGTGGCTAAAGATTATATCACAGTGACAGTTATATCTGTCTAATACTTTGGAGTGGGTCTGATCTAACTGAAATCCTGGCTACAGGCAGCTGCAGTGTTATTTTATGATCAGTTTCCATTTTAAGGTTGCTGACCAATGCTATTTTCCATTATGACAATAGATCAAATCATTCTGGTAGCTCAACCGAAGGTGTGAAACAGCCCACAAAATAGAATATGTTCCCTTTCACTCATAATCATTTTTTCTTGAGCGTTGAACAACAAATTATTTCTGACATTGCAAGACTGGTTATGGCAATTTAAAACATAACTAAATTTTCCTTCTAAGTTTTGCTGTGCTTGAGATGTGAGAGATTTCTCTCAATGGTTTAGTGTGCTACATCTATACACGTTTCTCTATGTCACTGTTTTTCTTTAGCAGAACAGTGGACTAGTGAACATTTTTTGAATCAGTACTTCCCCTCCCCCACCCCGCTAGGTTCTGGGCTAGTGTAAGTAATACATAGAACGCAATATACTTTATCATAAGAACCTACAAAACTCGTGTGCTAAGGCTTGCTGTCTTCTTGACAGATTATTGCATTGATCTTCATGAAATATTTTGTTTAAAATATGGGTGGCATTTGTGCAACATTTAAGTGAATCATGCGCAATCTTGCAATATGAATGTAACATCTGTACATCTGTTTATATTTTATCGATAATTTACGTGCATCAGAAAATGCATATTTATTTATAGCAGTGAAATACAATAAGATATTTCATACTTCTCTAGTTACATATTCTCTATATTGTCTCTACAACCCATATCAGCGATTTCCCGCCTACAAAGTAACTATTTCTTAAATCCATGTAAAATATATGCTAAGATTAATAGAGGAACTATTCTCAGTTCCTTTTGTTATGTACAAAATATTATCTGGTGGTTACTGTTTGTGGGAGAATGCTGTATGAAAAATTGGTTGCAGCGTATTGTAGCCAATAAAGCCATTTTCTTTTGTATTCAGATTTTAAGTATTTGACCTTTTGAATTTATTCAGAAACTTGCTCTTTTCCTTTGCTTGCTGAGAAAATTAAATTACAGCTACATGTGACTTTTCTCTACCTTGTAGAGATTTGCTCAAGGCAAGCCTCTGATGATAAAAGGAATATAGTTTTGCAGCCAATTTATATTTTAAAAAATGCTGTTGCAAAATGCCATTGCCAGAAATGTGTATTTAATTAATACAATAAAATTGTCTTCTAATTTCTCTGTGTTTAGATGTAAGAAATTTGCTGGTGCTCTGCAAATGTCATTGTCTTTGATTTATGATATGGACTCTCTCTCTTTTGTTATGCTACCTGAAGTGCCCGGTATGGGAGTCCGAAACGGCAGTTGCAGTTTTACAGGTATCTCCTGCAGGCAGTTTATTTCTCAATCACAAAGCTTGCTTCCATTTGTGCTTCCCTGTTGTCTGCATGCATGTGCTATTTTGCTGTATTCATCTATACTTTATTTAGTTTGTATTAGTGCTACTGTGATAGTTCCATCATGGAGATGTTTTGGAATTGAATTTCTTTTGTACCTGACAGTATTTTGTTGCCATTACATTGTGTGGCACAGTGTTCGTCATTGTAACATGATAAATATTGTGTCAAATGAGGGTTAACTGCAATGTTATTACTTAATAAACTGTGTTTAAGTGATATGAGAAAGTACTCATTCCTCTTTGAGTTAATGAATGCTGTTTGTGACTTGTGCAATAGTTCAGGTAATTAAGAAAGTTCTTTAGTTCAGAAAGGCATCAGATTTTATCCCTGCTTAGACTGAGTAAGCTGATCTCAGCTGGTCACCGCTTACTATGCTACTACTATGTTGATTTCAGTATTAACTGGATCAAAGAGGAAAGATCAACCAAACATCTCACTCACAGTAGCCCTGTTGGAGGTACACACGGGTATTGTATCTGCCTTAGATTTTGACACTTTTGCAGTTGAGAAGATTGCCAGTACGCAGCACTCTTACTTGTATGTGAATAATGGCAACTTGGATGAGGTATGGAAGGAAAAGGATATTTATCAGGAGAAACTTGGGAGCAAAAGTACGATTTGTTAGTCAATGGCTATGAAACAAACGAAGGGCTACAAGTTCAGAACTTGAATGTAAGGCTCTAGAATTGAGTTTTTGAGTTGGAAATGCTTTTATATATTTACACTTGGTAAATGCTATAGCCTTGTTTTAATGTGTGCTATAATTAGTGTTTTAGTTTTGGGTGATACTTTATATAATTTTGAAAGATGTGTTAGTTAGAAAGTTGCAAGAAGGTTGCCACTTTCATAATGGTAGTTAAAGATTACTTTATTTCCATAGAATAATACTTTTTTCCTCAAAAGGGATTTGTAAAAGATGGTTCTGTAAACAACTGGTTCATTCCAAGCTCTGTGTTACAGTTTTCTAGAAAATTGAAGTTGCTGACACTATATTATTGAAAAAAAAGTTGTAAAAATTACATTTGTGAAACTATTTTAAAATTAACTTTCTCTCATTTTGCTTGGTTTACTTGTGTCAAAGTTTAAAGATCCAAACTTAATAGGGTATAACTTGTATACCGTACGAAGATCTGGTTTATAGGAGTAGCTGCCATTTTCAGTGGCTATGCAGGATTTTCATTGTAGGTCTGGTACAACGTTACTGGAACCTTGTTTGTGTAATTAATTACATTTTAAATGATTTTGGGAGTTAGTATATTTTTTCTTAAACACATTTTCATTTGAATTCAGTACAAGCACATCCAATTGTAAATAATTTGTGTTTGGTTGCTGGGCAATGAACTATGAGTTTTAAAACCTCTGAATAGATAATCATTTCATGATCTCTGAGAATTAGGGAACTTAGTCTCAAATAGAAAGAAAAGATACACTAGAGTCAATTACATCTTTGAGAAAAAACTTTCTTTGCAGAGTCTGTACTCTCCATCTGGAAATTTTTCTGCTCAAAGTAATTGTTGGTTCTTGTTTCAGGGATGACACCTATTCAGGTTCATGGGTTTGTACCGTGGGTCATCTTGTGACTGAACAGACTGAGGCAGGTCATCCCATGATGTATGAAATCAAACTTTGCTTGTTTATCTTTCCTCCTTTGCTGCTATGCTGCCTCACCTTTAAGATGTTTGGACTTGAAGCATGATGCAACTTGGTGGAAAGTTGTTGCCATTTTGAATAATTGGTAGTATGGCCCTTGCAGTGATTAATGTCAGCACTGACGCCTTTCAAACTTGAGTGTCCTTGAAGCATTTTCTTTATCCTCCTAGTAAACTAACCATTTGAAAGTTGAGAAAACAGGACATGGCTTGGGAGATGCTTTTTTGTCATCCACCCACCATATCTACTCCATCAATGTTAATTTTACAGGAGTTTTGTTAGAATGCTTGTAGAGCTGGCTTCAAGAAGGACACTAGTATTTGTCCTCCCCTGGATGATGTGATGAAGGTGGATGATATGATGAAGGGATTGTTGATGGAATTTGTCTAGTACTCTTATGTGTTGCTGATATAGAGTTCATGTCTCACTGAGTTCAGGAGTGTGGTGATGACAACTGCTTTGTATACTAGGAATTTTGTTGACTTGCAGAAGTCTTTGTTGACACTTGCTGTCATAATTTGTCAAAGGCTAAACTGGCAGATTTAGTCTGATGTTGAATCTTCTAATTAATGGCAACACTTTTGAGAGATGCGGCTTCTAAGAAATGGAAAATGCTCAACATATTCCAGAATATCTCCTTCAACACATATGGCACCAAAATATTTAGCTGACCAAGTGTGGGTTGATGTATTCTCTTTTGATGAGGTTCAAGGATAGACCGAGTTTCTTGTATGCCTTTTGAAGAGATCAGGAATGATTTGCAAATCGAGTGCAAAGTGAATAAAGATATTGCAATCATCTGCAAACTATAGATCATTTATGTCTGTATTGTCATAGTGGTCAGTTTAGTTTTAGTATGCAGATGACTTGAAGTTAGTTTTCCACGTTGCCAGTATTTGATATTCAGACCTCAGGGACAGGGTGTATGAACATCTGGAGCGCTGCGATCTGATCAGGGATACGCAGCATGGCTTCGTTAAGGGGAGGTCGTGCCTTACGAATCTAGTGGAATTTTTTGAAGAGGTGACAAAAACGGTTGATGAAGGACAAGCCGTTGATGTTGTCTACGTGGATTTCAGTAAGGCGTTTGACAAGGTTCCTCATGGTAGGCTGATAGAAAAGGTGAAGGCGCATGGGATACAGGGCCAGGTATGAAGATGGGTTGAGAACTGGCTTGGGAGGAGGAGACAGCGGGTAGTAGTGGAAGGCTCTTTTTCCAACTGGAGGTCAGTCACTAGTGGTGTGCCACAGGGCTCAGTACTAGGACCTCTTCTATTTGTGGTTTATATAAATGACTTGGAAGAGGGGGTAGGTGGTGTGATCAGCAAATTTGCTGATGACACTAAGATGCTTGGATTGGCAGGAACTGAGGAGCAGTGCCAGGCAATACAACAGGACATAGGCTGGTAGATTGGGCAGATAGATGGCAAATGGAATTTAATCCGGATAAATGCGAGGTGATGCATTTTGGCCGGAATAATGTAGCGGGGAGTTATAGGATAAAAGGTAAAACTATCTGGAGTATAGAGATGCAGAGAGACCTGAGGGTGCAGGTTCACAAGTCTCTAAAGGTGTCAGTACAGGTGGAGAATGTGATAAAGAAAGCGTATGGTATGTTAGCCTTCATAGGAAGAGGTATAGAATACAAGAGTAGGAGTCTAATGTTGCAAGTGTATAGAACGTTGGTTAGGCCTCACTTGGAGTACTGCGTCCAGTTCTGGTCGCCTTACTACCGGAAGGATGTGGAGGCCCTGGAGAGAGTGCAGAGGAGATTTACCAGGATGCTGCCTGGTATGGAAAGGCTGTCTTACGAGGAAAGATTGAACGCACTGGGGTTGTTTTCCCTTGAAAGACATCGGCTGAGAGGGGATCTGTTAGAGGTATATAAGATTATGAGTGGTATAGATAGAGTAAATGGTGGTAAGCTTTTTCCACCATTAGATTTGGATAGAACGAGGGGTCACGGCCTTAGGGTGAGGGGGGCTATGTATAAGACGAATATTAGAGGGCAGTTTTTCACACAAAGGGTAGTGGGGGTGTGGAATGCACTACTGAGTAAGGTGGTGGGAGCAGGCATGCTAGGGTTTTTTAAGGGTCTCTTGGACAGCCACATGAGCGGTCTGCAGATAGAGGGATATAGTAGGACTGTTTAAATATCCTGTTTGTTTCCACAGGATGTTCGGTCCACCTTGTTGACCAACAAGGGCATGCATGCGGCAGGTCGTGCAAGAACGGCACTTGGATGTTGCTTCAGGAGTGGCCTAGTGCTTCACGTCGTTAGTGTATGCTTAAACTGGACCATCTGATGGGCACCATGACAGCACAGGGACTATCGCTGTTGCTGTGCAGACACATGGATTTGGACCTGTGTCTGCGGGAGTTTGCGCGTTCTCCCCGTGGTTGCGTGGGTTTTCTCCGGGTGCTCCGGTTTCCTCCCACATCCCAAAAATGTGCTCTTAGGCTGATTGGGTAACAAATTGGTCCCTATATGTCATTAAGACGTTAGGACGGCGGCATGGGCTTGTTGGGCTGAAGGGCCTGTTTCCGGTGCTGTGTTGTTCTTTATTCTTTATTCTTTGTTCTTTGTAGACCAGTGGGCAGTTAATCCCCTGCTGAGCTGCATAGTCATTATCAGGTAGATTGTAAAAAGCATGGACCTATTAAGCTTATCATCAAGAAGCAGTTGCGGAATTCTGATGAAATTTATTGGACATACAAATCTTTGGAACACAATCCACAGAACCTCATGATTTACTGATGATTTGGTAAAGTCGATAAATGAGGAATTTTAGGTGTTTATTTCAACATTTTTCTTGGATTTGCTTGGCAACAAAGGCCATATCAAAGATTTCTTTGGAATGTTTAATGTCACACTGTCTCGAGGAGGAATTCCTGAGTTCTAGGGAGTAAGTGGTTCTGGAGAATTTGCAATAGGATTTTCCCTGTTCTGGGTAAGAAGTTTATTACCTCATTAGTTTCCACAGATTAATTAATCTCCCTCAAATTAATGGAGGAAATGTGATCATGGGGACAGCACAGATATTAAAAAGAAAAATTATCCTGATTTTTTTTTTAAAAACCTACAAATGCAGTCAGATTTGATCTGGGTGAGAAATTGAGATGAAATTGCAGGTCCTTAGTATAGAACAAATGAAAGTTCAAAGTATGGGGGGGAGATGAGTATACAATATATAATTGAACAAAATCATTGCTTTTGTTCAAGGAGGTATTATAGAAGAAACAAGCTAATTGTAATGTTCTCTAAACTGAAAAAAAATCCTCAATCTTTAAACATGCGCAAATAACTATTGTATTTTGTTTAAGTGCAACAATTCATGAACTGAAATCTGAATCTAAAAAAATTGGATTTGAAATTGGGTTGATTCCTTTTAACCTATTTCATTTTAATGGGGGTACATGAGAATTTCTTGACAAGTGATTTTTCACTGTGCAGTTCAAAGAATCTGGCTTTTGTAGTAGTGCTTTCCACTGAGCCTGAAAGATGTTGATCAAGCTGCACTCCAGGATTTGATCCACCCTGACACTTCCATGCAGTACTGAGGACATGTAACAATTCTGATGGTGCTGTTTTCAGACAATCTGATTTTGAAGAGCAGGTGAATTCTCTTAGTGCCTTTACCAACATTTATCCCTTTAGTCAACACAACCAAGAACAGATTAATTGGTGATTTATTTCATTGTTTGTGAGATTCACCACATACAAATTAGCTGTTGCACATTCCTATTTTATGACATTGTCCATACCTCAGAAGTAATACAGTAATCCATTTTCTATTAATTTATTTTAAATGATGCTGTTGAAGTGTTATAATGTGATTTCCTTTCTTATATTCATAATACAAATAACTAACAATGTAATTATTTATGGGATAAAACTAATGGTGAGCGATGAATATAAGATGGTTTGGGATTAATGGTTTGTATTCAATATCACTATGCATTTACGTTTGCGTTGAGATGTGGTTGGGTGCACATGTCAAAAAGAGGACATAGTGTAACAAATGGTTCTCATGCCGATACCGTAAAAAATAAGAGAAGTCTACTGCTGTCTTGGGTTGTCATCAGATGGACTATGCATTGGTCTTGCCTAAGGAAGGCCTCAAGCTTCAAAATATTTTCTCTCATTCCTCAATTTCAGTATGTGCAGTAAAGCCATTGTGGAACCATTTGCAGCTCTCATTCATATGCAGTTGTGCATTTTCCAATATTAGGATTTTACTTTGGATTATATTGTTAGAAAATTATGCATTTTTTTGGATTCATCTGTCTTTTTGTATACAGTCAAGCGGTCAGACATTCGGTGAAGATATCTTTATCAGGGAATCACATTGTTAATTGATATTTCCCTTCAGCGCAAAGAATATCTTCAACGGGATGAACTGATTGTCTTCTTTTAAATTCCTGAGAGAACTTATTTTCTGATTTGGATGCAGTTCATATTAATTGTTGGTTTGAAATGAGTCTCAGGTTGTTTGCACCCAATTTTCATACGTAGTTTGCTATTGGAATCGTATATAGTTTCAAGTACTGGTAGCAGTGGAAAGTTATAATTATCCATCAGAATAGCAGAAAAAGCTCCTTAACTTTAGGAGATTGAAAAAACATTTCTATTAGTTGTGAAATTGGAAGGCAAAGAAGATAAAGGAAGGGCAAACATGAGGGGAAAGGAAAAGCAATCTGTAGGCAAATGATAGTTTGTGTTTAATTGCTGAAGTAGAGATGGTAATGTATGAAGCTATGCGGGGTGCACTCTACATAGTTCAGGACTGTGATATTCTTGCAAAGAGCTGATCAAGGTTCAGGCCTCAGCTCACTGTTGCTGCTGTCACTGGATGTATGAGCTATGCTGCATAGTTAACTACATATGTCCCTAAAGCAGACGGCACTTTCTGATGACTTGGAAACTGGAGGCTATTTGACATGATCACCATTAGAAAGAAGTTCTAGGGTTTTCAGATTTTCCAGTTAGTATATTAAAATATGTACTTGTTCAGTATATTGATCACGCTGGTTAGTCATTTTTCATGTAGTGTTGCCAAAAGCTTGACATTTAGTGATGGATGTGATGTTGAGAAAATATGCAACATTGTAGGTTGTCAAGATATTCATGTATCTTAGTGTTGTACTGGGCTAGTTTTCTTTAGGATTAGGAGCTTTCATGTGTGTTAATTGTCTGTCCAATAGTGAAATATTTATTCCCTCACATTGGCAACCACACCTTCAATTGCATAGACCCCAAGGTGTTGAATATTCTCTTTAAATCTCTCTAGCTCACTACCTCACTTTCCTCTTTTAAGACAAGGGTTAACAATGTATTTTAGTCATCCAACCTAATATCTACTTACGTTATTTGTTGTTGTATTTTATTTCATCTGCATGTTTGTCCTTTGAGGTAGAGATGACTATGTTCATCATCTGAGCTATTTGGTAGGGTTCCAATGACTGTGATGGTTGATCTAAGCAAGAAAAATTCTGCTTCTGAATAGGATGCCACAGATTGAGTTTTGTATGTGTTTTGGTTTTGTGCTTCCAGTCCTTTCATTTCTCATCAGCCTCTGACATGTACTTTTGAAGGAGGCCACACAGTTTTGTTTTATTTATTTGTGCCTAATGTTACGATCCTGGTTGAGTTCTCCCAGGACTTAAAATTGATACCAAAACTCGTAGGTGAAATCTTTAGAATAAATGTAAAGCTCTTCCCTCAACTGCCATGAGAGCACAGCATGTGCTTAGAATGAGCACAGCATGAGCACAGAATCTCCAGAAGATTCTGCTTAGTAAGAAACCAGAAGCAAGTGTCCAGCATTCTGGTTTCATGACCAGCCCAATTCAGTTGTGACTCTGTGTGTGTGGATGCTTAGCATGCCAACTAGGGTGAGCACCTTGGTGTCTGGTATTTTGCCATCTGATCTTCAGAAGCATTCAAAGGCAGCTCACGTGAAAGCTTATTGACATGATACAGTCTAAGTCTTGCCTGCTTAGAGCAAAATTGGGCAGAACTGTTTATTGCTGTTTACAATTTGATCGACTTACCCTTGTGTCAGAGGCTATATTTTCTTTGGTAAATCTTGTTGCCTATATAGGCAGCTTGAGAGGAAGTGCTGCTGAGATAATTGAATTTATCCACTGCTGACAGATTCTGGTCATGGACTGAAACCTTGACTTGAGATTGGGTTTTCCTGGAACAATCTGATGCATTAGGCCAGGTTAGACAGGTTGCTGATAGTAAGAGATCTGATGACTACCCTCATCTGGTTTGGCCTGCCCATCGAAATGGTTTTCCAGGGTGTGAAATTGTCACATGTGAACAACCATTGGAGCCACGTGTGAAAGCTAGGTGAAGATGAGCCATTGGTAAGAGGTTTTTTTTCTTATATGGGATATAGGTGTTGCTGGTAAGGCAAACATCTATTGCTCATTCCTAATTGCTGTCGAACTGAATACATTGCAAGGTCATTTCAGAGGGCAATTAGGAGTCAACCACATTTATATGGGTCTGGAATCACATTAGGGCAGATCAGGTAGGAATAACAGATCTCCTTATCTAAAGGGTACAAATAAATCAGATTGGTTTTTATGATATGATACTTAATAATAGTTTGAGACTAGCTTCCAATTCTGGCATTATTAGCTGATGGAGTTTAAATTCAATTAATGTGGTGGGATTTGAGCCTGTGCCCCCAGAATGTTGGCCTGCGCCTCTAGGTTGCTAGTCCAATACCATTACCACTGTTTCACCATCTCCCCATGCTACACCCCTCCCTTATGACCTTTTACATCCATTTTCTGTTCAAATGTTCTTATAAAGTATCTTGGGAAATTTTATTACACTGAAGGTGCTATATAAATATAAGTTGTTATTCTGCCATTTTTGTTAGCGCTGGTGCCAAAAGTGACACTAGTTTGGTACAAGTAAGATCTTGCCTCTCTTGGGTAGGTGATCTCATTTCATATTTGTTACAGTACAATGACAAAATTCAACTTAGTTTAAACATATCTGATTTATTGTGAATTTTAAAATTCAAAACTTGATTTTTTTTTTGTTCCATGAAGTATTTAGAAGATTTTCAGACATGGGGATGTTAAAAGTGCCACTATGATGCAGATATCACAACCCAGGAGACATTGTAAACAGCTGAGGCATTGTTATGTTTGAAAAGATTCCATGCTTTAAATTTTGAATTCATGCAGCTTTCATAGACTGCAGTGTTGAATTAAAGGAAATCATAAGCAATCCAGCTAGTGAAGAAGCAGTAAGGGGTCTTTACATCAGAATAATCTAAAATAACCTCGACTGAAATCACTTTTCTAGGAGTTGAACTAATTGGTCCATTTATCTTGGGATTTAACACAGTTTTTAGCCAATCATTATTGTCCGGTTACAAAAATATATTCACTCTGCAAAAAAATGATGAAAAACCTGCATGGGTTTCTATGCTAATACTTCATTAAAAGTAGCAATGGCTTCATCCCTTTACATAGTAAGCAATACTTCATCTGCTACAGTAAGCTTTTAGTGGAAGAGAATGCCCTAAATAATTTAACCACTATTTGCCAAGATGCAAGTACGCTGATAAAAGCAAATGGGCTGCATCAGAAAACCACTTAGTCCAGGGAAGGGGGATGGATTTGGTACTTGCTAATTGCATTTGACTGACATTAGAACCCACCCCCTCCCCTCTCAAACAAAGTAATGTAGTAGCGTCTTGCAGACCTTGCAAATCTCACTCCTAGTTTTTAACCAAGCAGCTGGCAATTGGGTGAGTTTTTCCTTTTTTAAACTTTAGAAGAATGATTAGAAGAGACAGTCGTGATGCTGAGTTATCTTTCTGAAAATGTATGCAGATTAACTTTATTTGTATTACTTTTTAAATGATGTCAGCTTTTATCTGAAACCTTAAGCGTTTATGAAGAATATTAATTTTTGCAATTTGAATCACTAAATATGAAGGGAGAAGATTTATGTATCATTTGTGCTAAAATATGTAAATTTGGAGTGTGAAAAAGTTTGATTAATTTGAAATAAAAGCAGCTACTGGAAAACATTGCTTTATATTGATGGGCATGATTTTTGTACTTGTGTATTTTAAATGCATTTTTATTTTGACAATTTAATATAAATGACCCTTAAAATTAACGCCAGTAGTTTAATAAGCAGAACTGCACAATAGAACTTCAATTGAAGCCGCAATATGAAACCTCTTTCTACTTTGGCGCAAGATTGACAATTGCGTCTCGTTCTCAAAGTTGTGCATTTTCTAGAGGAAGTATTGTAATAAGCACAGCAGGGATTGAATGTAACCAAAGTGAAGAAGTGTTCTTATACTTTGATTTAAAAAAAATAATTTTACTATATGCACATTACTGAATATTTTGCTTGACTTGCCACAGCAAGGACTTATGTACCAAAGCAGGGAGGATTTGGGAATTTGTGTGTGGGATTGTCCCTTGCCCCACCCAATTCGGTCACAAAAATATGACCAGTTCTTTTCAATATAAATTGAATCAGTTATAAAGCTTTAGACTGTTTGTGGTTCAGGTATCCAGATGTCCAAAAATCTGAAAGATAAAACTGTAATGTTAAATTGTTGAATTGTGTAGTTTTTCAGTATTTTTCACATGTCAACTATGTAGTGTCTACTTTTGGAACTGGAATGCTGATTGTTAGCATTGTTATCCCATTTGTATTTTTGTGATATCTTCTGTTGACTTGTTGGGATCTGCCTACTTTATGTAGCTGACTGCTGCTTTGAATCCAATCAAAAATCTTTTTTTGAGGGAAGAAATAGGGGCTTAACTGTGTTAAATCCGCTCAACAGATATTTGATTGCCCATCAGTGTGTCATTATTAGCTTGTAACTAGATTTTGTGCCGTGCACATAAAGGAACTTGGGCATTATTATAAAATGGAGTTCATCAAAGGTCTTTTACAGATCATGTTCATATTTGTTCCAGCTCTTAGTAGTTGAAACCATCAGCTGTATTTTATATATTCAATCTTTGTTGCATATTAGAAATGAGAGGTTTGGAACTTGAAAATGGTGGTTTTCTATATATGTTTATCATGTTTAAAAGCAATGATTTTATACAAGTTTTATATCTCCAATCCAAATAGCATCTTCCCTATCCATCCTAACTTCAGGTCTAGTTTTGCTCCTCTTATCCTGTGGTATTCTTGCCAAATTGGACCTGATTTAGCCAGTTCTTTTAATTCATAAAGCTAGAAACATTGTCAGATTTTTAATGTAGGAAAGGTCATCTTTTCTCTCCTTTCCTCCTCCTACCTTGGCTAAGAGGAAAATGGGAACCCATTCCACTACCAGTGGCTCGAATTTGATTTATAAATTATTGGTATAATTGATCAAGTGCTTGTTTTAATGTGGTATGTACTTCATATTCAAACAATTGCGTTCCATTTTACGGCACTACTTTGTTTGTAATTTTCTTGATTGTCACCAGTGTAATCATGTGATATGTATGAGCCTTGCCACTCTGTTCTACCCCAGCTCCTGAGCACAATCTAGTAATACCTATTATAAAGTTCACGTTTGGACATAGTGCCTGGACAGAAGTGGATTTGGCACAGAGCCTTTCACAAATAAAAAACTTGCTGACGATTGCTGTCCAGGCCTACATTTGAGTAACACATTTGATGGCTTCCAACTCTTGTTAAATTTTTGTGCAGCATGAATCAGTAATTTCAGAAAAAGTAGGAAAAAAATTGGAGGGGAAAAGAATCACTGAAATACCTACTGGTGGGGATAGAGTGGACTTGAAAGATTCAGTTTGCTTGAAATTAGTTGCAAAATGGTTGAGCAGGTTCAGTTTTGTTTGTTTAATCTATCCCCTGTTTTACTACATTCTTGTGGGATTGCACAGATCCTGTTGTATTATTTTGGGTCACTTGAATTAGATTTGGAATTAATTTGGCCTCATTCTATGAACACAGTGATTCTGAACAGTGTTTCATTTGAAATGCATGAGATTTAAAACCGTTTTAACTTCCTGTTAGCTGAAACTGGAACAAATCTGAATGCACAGATATTGGGTGGTATATTCCTCAAAAAATTCTTAGTGCCAAATTTGCATAACAACTAGAGTTGAACTCCCGCACTCGTGCATTACCATGTGAATCATGGTAATGATTCTATTACTAGCATGAATCATGTGAAAAATCAGAAAGGACAGCAGCTTAGAGCTGAACAGGCTACCGCATAGGCAGCACTGAGATCAGCACGTGAGCAGTAGCCCCGCAATGCTGGCCATCAGATCACTGACCTGCTTCAATCACTGACCTGCCTCTTTCTGCCACAGCCAAGTGGGGACCCACCACTGCCACCAATCTTCTCTCTTTCCTTCCCCTGGACACTGATGCCTGGTAGACAGTGCCAAGGTGTCCTCTGGGTGTTGGCATTTTCCTTTGGGCTTTGCCATGTGGCCAGGTTGGCATTGCCAAACTGGCAATACCCAGGGCAGCCCCACCTTTTATCCCTGACACCCGGTTGGCTTCCATTATCCCCCCGCCATTCCAACGGAGTTAGGCCACAATTCCCTGCAAGTGGGAGACCTGGGTCTGCTAATGATATGGTAAGTCTGATTTAAATAAACTATGATGTAGAGATGCCGGCTTTGGACTGGGGTAAACACAGTGAGAGGTCTGACAACGCCAGTTTTAAATCCAACCGATTTATTTGATAGTAAACTTGCAAGCTTTCGGCTTTTGTAGCCTTCTTCAAGCGAATGAGGTGTTCTGGTCTGCAATAGCATACATAGCACAACGAGGCGAACTGGATGAGTATATGGGATAGGGGGTTATAGATAGGTCTGTGGCTTGGTAGGTATAGATGTGATCGGCGCAACTCGTGGGCCGAAGGGCCTGTTTGTGCTGTAGTGTTCTATGTTCTATATCAGCACAGTTTACAGATTGCTGATTAGAATGCAAATTTGCATTCTAATCAGCAATCTGTAAACTGTCTGTGCTGATATGTGTGCTATTGCAGACCAGAACACCTCATTCGCCTGAAGAAGGCTACAAAAGCCGAAAGCTTGCAAGTTTACTAACAAATAAATCGGTTGGATTTAAAATTGGTGTTGTCAGACCTCTTACTTAAATAAATTATGCAGCTCCAATTTCCGGCAAGGAACGGATGGCACTAGAAATCTGGCAGCCACAGACTCTGAGGCCGCAGCTCCCAGCAGGGAGCCTGCTAAACGATTTCTGCTTAAGTCTCCTGGCCATTGAGCTGCTTTAGTTGGTATAGTCCTTACTTTCCACATAATAGGGGCTGAGAGAATCACCCCCATTGTGTGGTAAATAAGCCCTATGCTTTTACACAACACTCAGGGTGGCATGGTGCTTAATGCTGCTGCCTTACAGCACCAGGGACCTGGCTTTGATTCTTGGTTTAGGTCACTGTGTGGAGTTTGCATATTCTTCTCATGTCTGCATGGGTTTCCTCCCACAGTCCCAAATATGTATAGGTTTAGGTGGATTGACTGTGCTGAATTGCCCTCTGCTAGCCCTTGCTAGGCTAATGCATGGAGTTATTGGCATAGGGCCTGGGTGGGATTATGGTCAGTGCAAACTTGATGGGCCAAATGGCCTCCTTCTGCACTGTAGTATTCTATGATTTTTAAAGAAAATACTTAATTCAGATCATGCTCAGGACCACTCCAAATTTCCAACTTCAAAGCTTTTTATTTGAAATTACATTAGCTCTGAACAATGCATTTGTTTAGAATGTTTGAATAATGTGGTGCAAAATTCTTCATTGTGGAAGCTATCTAACAGGTCACATTTTTATTAATGATTTTGGAGTTTCTTATTTTAAAATAAAATGAGAGGTCTGTTTTCTTACCAAAATTTTAAAATAGAAAAAAATAATTTATCATTAGGGTTACAAATTAAGTATAGTATCCTTTTATAGCATTTCTTTAAAAACTAATGGTGGTAAAATGAAGTTTTTACTGTTTTTTTAAATTAAAATCAACTGATTTAGGGCAATGGATAGCTGAGTTACACAGATCAAGAAAATTCTGAGTTTGCTTCCTTTTCTGCCTTGATGTAATTTATTTCAGCCTGGGTGATGTACGAACACTAAATTGATCTCGGGAGAAAATCAGCTACGATTACTGCTTTTAGTCAGTGTCTAGTAATTCTAGTGATTTACTATCAAATGGTTGGGCTTGGCTGTGATGCCTCTCAAGTTGAAATGTTTTGTCTAACCTCACTATTTAAGCTCATCCAAGATGAACAAAAAGACATCATGAAACTATAACCCAACAAGAATTGACACCTTCAGAGAAAGGTGTGGGGTTGGAAAAGTGGTAGAAAAGGAGGAAAATATGTCAGAGAAGCTGGAATGGGGTTTTGTTAAACTTTTCTCCTCAGATGGAATGGACAGGTCAGAATTGTAAATGTTCTAAGAGTTGGCATCTTAAAGAAGTAGATGATTTTATAATCCAAGGATATGTTTTTGGGTTAGAATTTTGTAAGTGCGGAAATTATGAATTGACAAAAGGTCATGTTTCACTAACAGCAAAGCACAATTAAATAAGAGCCATCTCTTTCATATTTCACAATCAAAGGCTGCTTTTACATTGGATTCAGTGGTGTACGTGTGTCCCTGCCTGCTGGTTTCACTAAAGACAGCAACCACACCTGTGGAAAATCCAACAAATGTACTTTTGAGGCTTGCACCATTTTTATACCTTATTTTCTACACGTTTTTTTGTTAGGAGCCAGCTGCACTAGCATGCCATTAAACTGAATGCAAACGTAATTTGAGCCTGTGAACAAACTAGTCCATAGACAACATCTTTTTTGATTATAAATGTCAATCAAAAAAAAAATCAATTGTGTGCCCCTTATGAAGTGATTGATGGCCTATGTGAATTTATTAGATATAAGCCAGGATGTAGGTGTAGATAACAACAGTGTGCCTCAGTGAGCTCCCCTAGTTAGGGAAAGTGAAGGTAGCCATGGTTCTTGCGCCTGATTGCTATCTAATAACACCTGCAAAAAAAAGTTTGCATTCAGGTGAGAACAGTATAAAATTCAGATGTCCCATTTTTCCAAATGAATACTTTGATGCTTATTATACAGGCCATAGCCCAGATGAGTTATTAAAGATCTAGACAGTGCCTATTGAATGGTTATCCATAAATAAATCAGAGCTGCCTTGAGAGGTGGAGTAGTAAGTATATGCCATATTCTAAATTTCAATAGCCATGTGTATGATTTATTCAACTAAAGAGAAGAGTATGATGCCTGAACTTCAAACAGTGTATGAAATATGATTTTTTTCAAATAAAATTTTGTACTTTTGCTATGAATAAAATGCATTTGACAGGATATAGCAATTATGATTCCATGCTACTTTAGCAAAGGGCAATCAAAAGTGTATTATTGTATAACCCTCAACAATATTTCCCATGTCTAGCCATGCTGGTGGAGTGAGTTTCCTAAAGGAAGCTAGCTGAAAGTTTTCCTGACGAGTAAAAATTGGAAGGTAAATTATCCAATATTGCTTTTTATGCACCTCCCTGTGACCAGTTCAAACAATACAGACTGAAGATCTGGCTATCTGCCCACTCTTACTGGACGGTGTTACATGACTCAAGATGGAAAGAAAATAGAGAAATTGCCCAAGAATCTTTACAATTATTGTAATTTTTCAAGTTATATTTATATTTCATGTGCCTTGTCTTCTACAGAAATTTCAGCTGGCTACCAAAGCTCAGATTCTCTATAGCATCTACAAGTTTTGCTATTAACATGTATGCTAACAAACTGTCAATTCTATTTTGATTCTTGGAAAGTCCATTAGACCACTCTGCCATTGAATCATGGCTGGTACTTTTCTCATCCCCATTCTACTGTCTTTTCCCCATAATCCCTGATACTCCTATTAATCAAGAGCCTATCCAGCTCTCTCTTAAAAACACTCAATGACCTAGTCTCGCAGCTTTCTGTGGCAAAACGTTTTGCAGATTCACCAGTCTCTGGCTGAAGAAATTCCTCAATATCGTCCCTTTAGCCCGAGCTTGTGCCTTCTAGTTCTAATTTATTCTACTAGTGGAAATGTCCTCTCCATGTTCGCTGTATCCAGGCCTTGCAATATCCTGTAAGCTTCAATAGGATCCCCCCTCATCCTTCTAAACTCCAATGATTACAGACCCAGAGTCCTCAATTGGCCTTCATAAGAGCTCTTCATTCCAGGGATCGTTCTTGTTGAACGTCCTGTGGACCCTTTCTGAGTTCAGCACATCCTTCTTTAGATATGTTGTCCAAAATTGCTTACAGTACTCCAGATGAGGTCTGACCAGAGCCTTTTACAGCCTCAGAAGTACATCGCTGCTCTCGACATGAATGCTAACATTGCATTTGCCTTCCTAACTACCGATTGAACCTGCACGTTAACCGTCAGAGAATCTTGAAGCCCTTTTGTGTTTCTGATTTCCTAAGCATTTTCCTATTTAGAAAATAGTCTAGGCCTCCATTCCTCCTTCCAAAGTGCCTCACACTTTTCCACATTGTATTCCGCTCTCCTTCTGCAATGTCCGCTTCCGCTACTACCTGTACCACTATATATCTTTGTGTGACCTGCAAACTTAGTAACAGTGCTTCAGTTCCTTGCTCCAAATCATTAATATATATAATGAAAAGTTGTGGTTCCAGCACTGAATCCTGAGGCATACCACTTGTTGCCGGCTGCCATCCTGAAAACGATCCCTTTATCCCCATTCTCAACCTTCTGCCAGTCAGCCAATTCTCTATCCATGCCAGGATCTTACCCTTAACACCATGGGCACTTAACCTAATTAACAGTCTCCTATGCAGCACCACATGCTGTTGTTATTCCAGCTGTGCAACTGTGGATTATCATATTTGATGTCATAAAAGTGACATACAATGATTCAGTTCACATATAACCACTTAAGGAAAAAGCGGCAATGCTTTTCCCAGTAGTTGCTTTTATTTAATTTTAAAGGTAAAGATCCTTCAATTTGATAACATGGGAATGATATAAATGTGCTTCTTAAATATATGAAAGTTATGCTGTATATCTTATGAAATTAACTTGTTTTTTTCTGCTATTTTGAGAGAAGCTTTGGTGACGATGAGATCCAGTTACAGAATGCTATATTGTTTATTTGTTGGCATCCAGAATAGTGTAGCTCGTGAACAAGCGAATGGTACTATTTTTAGATAGTAGGGCCTAAAGTATTTTGTCCAGTTAGTTAATGTCCTTTACCACCTCATAACATGTTCACCACTCCTGGATCTAACATTAATGAGAGTAGGGCCCCAGCAAGTATGACTCGGGTCTTCTCATCCAAAAATGTACAACCTGAAAATCTGCAGATTCCCAAGATAGTTGAGAAAATGTTGTCCATGTCATATACTGAAAATTTGAAGGAGCGAATAACAAGATACCATTCAGATCAGGGTCTGAATCAGGTGCGACACACTGATACAATTGAGATGCAGAAGCTCCGAGAAGTCAGAGCCTTGGTCCAGACAAAGAAGATGGAAGAGTTTCTCTTAATGCACTGTCTGTCACTGGAGGATTGTACTGCCTATCAGACGGGCATGAAATATAGGTAAGGGGAATGTTCTTTCATTCACATAATTGATTGTTGACAATTGACACATTTCTAATGTTTCCTGAAACTAAAATGTTGGTGTGTTTATCAGGAAAGTAGATTTACAGAACAAGTTACTGGGGAAGTGCTGTGGAAATGGATAATGTAAATAGCCTTTGAGAAGCAAGGATATGATGTTAGTGATGAAAGAAGTGTTGAGGGAAATTATGAAAAGGTGGGTGGGTTGACCAGAGATGCATTTGTTAGGGCTAATGTTAATCCCTGTTCTTAAAAATATTTTCTTTTCTGAATACAAAAGTTGGATAAGTTGTAAACCACTTTTCTACTTTTACTGGAAATTCTCTTCAGTAAATTGGTAGGCACTCTAGGAAGGAGACTGTTATTTGAATAGCATGCTCTATAGCCCTGGCATTAGTAAGATAGGTGTCCATATGTTCTACTGAACAAGAATAGGCTATTCAGCCTCTTGAGATTGTTCCATCGTTTAATTAATCATGGCTGATTTCTCTCTTAAGCCATGTCTGTCCACCTTATTTTTGTAACGCTTCATATCCTTGGTAATAATCTTTCTATGTTAGTTTTGAATTTTTCACTTGACTGCTAGCCTCAATGTCTACTTTTTATGTTCTTTCTAACATCACCCCTGAACAGCCTAGTTCTAATTTTAAGGCTCCTCTTTTGATCTGAACACTCCACATCAATTAAAATTGTTTATTTCTCTCAGCCCTAATAAATCTTTAATCATCTTAAACGTTTCTATTTGAACACCTTTTAATATTCAATGTGCAGAATAATATAAGCCAAGTAACCTATCCTCATAATTTAATCCTTTTAACCCTGGTCTGATTCTCTGTGACCAATACATTTGTGAAAAGGGCTGGGTTTTTCCACACAAGCTACTGCTAAAATTTATATCTGTGAGCAAGCATTTGAAACAGAATTTTAGTGTGTTCTAATTTACACTTTGAAACTTCTGAATTATTGATATAACTTCGCAGAGGTGAATTACTATTTGGCATTTAGTAGGAAATCTATGTTTATGAAACAAAGAGAAGTGCTGATGTCAGACAAGCAAATCAGCAGGGATGGTGTCAATCAAGAACAAAGCACTTTGAATTGCTGTCTAGAAATTAGAAGCCAATCAGCAAGTTATTGTTCTTTCACAGCAATAAGAAGCCACATTTTATTCTTGAAACCTAGCTGAATTTTGAAAAATCCTCAATCAGTTTTATTCTGAAAACGAAAAAGAAGTCCAGATTGACAATGAGCAATCATTACACATGTATTTACTAATGGATCATTTAATGGGTATTTACTAATGGATTACAGAAAGTGCTGTTTATAAAATGTAACTGGGTTAGGTTTGAGTAAAATATTTTTCAGTAGTTTACATTAAGGGCTTCTGTACTCTACAGAATGAATATCAGTGTTTACCAATCAGAAAATGTGACAACATTCTCATCAGTTAAAGGCTTTGTGGGATTACCATATTTTAAAAAACTGCTATTAAACAAGTAAAGTAGTACAGATGTTGGAATTTGAATATATGAACCGAAATGCTGACGACAGTTAAGTTTGGCATCATCTATGTAAAGAAGAGTTAACATTTCAGCGTAGTGGCTCTTTTTCAGACAGCTTAACACTGTCTCTCTCTCTCTCTCTCTCTCCATCAAGTATATCTAGCATTTTCTGTTTTTATTCCATTAAATAATTTGTTTTCTGCATTAAGTATGCAATCTCTAATTGTAGTGATATGGATAATGAGATGGCAAAACCTATGTTTACTAATTCTTCAGTGTTTTTGGTATCAATCAGAGATAATACTCTGTTGCTGACACAGCTCACAAATTCTCTTGCAGGCAAAGAAGTTGGCATTTTGAACAAAAGAAAACACACAAAACCGTAACATCAATTCCTGGTCTGTCCTTGATTAAACCAAAGTAGACTTCAAGGTTTAGCCATTTCCTTAACTGAAGATTTTAATTGTTCCCATCTGAATACAATTTCTAAGGATCTCACACTTTGCATTTTACCCAACAGCGTTAAGCGTCACATTCACACTGATCTTGGGAGAAACAATTTAACTAGAGCCAGAATCAAATTGTTCCACTGCTTGTGTCATTAGTTCCAAAGAGTAGTTCTGGGACAGACTGAAAGGTTTTATAGTAGTCATTTGAGAGTCGACAGTCCCCAAAAAGGATTTTGATTTGATTTATTATTGTGACATGTATTAGTGTATGGTGAAAAGTATTGCTTCTTGCACGCTACACACACAAAGCGTACCATACATACAGAAAGAAAGGAAAGAGTGCAGAATGTAGTGTCACAGTCATAGTTAGGGTGTAGAGAAAGATCAACTTAATACAAGATAGGACCCTTCAAAGTCTCATGGCAGCAGGAGGGAGAAGCAGTTCTTGAGTCAGTTGATCTGTGTCCTTAGACTTTTGTATCTTTTCCTGACAGAAGAAGGTAGAAGAGAGTATGTCCAGAGTGTATGGGATCCTTGATTATTCCTACAAAATTCAACTCCAAACTCTGTGGCCTGGGGCTCACCTCCTTGCTCTGCGACTGGTTCTGGAATTCCTAACCCACAGACCACAAACAGTAAAGATAGGCAACAACACCACCTTCACGATCATCCTCAACACGCAAGGCTGTCTCTTCAGCGAAAAGTGTAGACAAAGTCAGTGGATGGGAGGCTGGTTTGCGTGAATGGACTAGGCTTCGTTCACAACCCTTTGTGGTTTCTTGCAGTCTTAGGCAGAGCAGGAGCCACACCAAACTATGATACATTCAAAAAGAATGCTTTCTCTTGTGCATTTGTAAAAGTTGGTGAGTGTCATACTAGACATGCCAAATTTCCTTAGCTTTCTGACAAACTGGAGGCATTGTTGAGCTTTTTTAACATTAGCATCAGCATGGAGGGACCAGCACAGGTTGTGGACTTGAAGCTTTTAACGATTTTCACTTTGTCCCCATTGATGTTGACAGGGACATGTTCTCTGTTATGCTTCCTGAAGTCAATGACTATCTCCTTTGATTTGTTGACATTGAGGAAGAGATTATTGTCATTGCACCTGTTCATGAGATTCTCAATCTCTTTCCTATATTGTGTCTCGTCACTGTTTAAGATCCAATCCACTTCAGTGTTGTCATCGGCAAACTTCAAAAGAGAGTTGGAGGGGAGTTTGGCCATAAAGTCATAGGTGTATAAAGAGTAGTAAGGGGCTGAGGAGACAGCCTTGTGTATTGAGGATGATTGTGAAGGTGGTGTTGTTGCCTTTCTTTACTAATTGTGGTCTGTGGTTAGGAATTCTAGGACCCAGTCACAGTGTGAGGAGTCGAGTCCCAGGCCACAGAGTTTGGAAATGAATTTTGTTGGAATAATGGTGTTGAAGGCTGAGTTGTGGTCAATAAATGGGAATCTGACATTGGTGTCTTTGTTATCTAAGTATTCCAGGATTGCGTGTAGGGCCAAAGAGGTAGTGTTTGCTGTGGATCTGTTATGGTAGTAGGCAACCTGTAGTGTATTCAGGCAGTTTGGGAGGCTGGAATTGATTTGTGCTATGATTAACCTTTCAAAGCATTTCATAATAATGGATGTCAGAGCCACTGGATGATAGTCACTAAGCCATATTGCCTGGCTTTTCTTTGGTGCTGGGAAGATGGTTGTCTTCTTAAAAAAGATAGAGACCTCAGATTGTTATAAGGAATTATTGATTAAAGATGCCAGTTGTTCCATGCAGGATCTGAGTGGTCACTGAGGCCAATTGTTTTCTGTTGGTTGACTTTCAAGAAGGTTGGTCTGACATCTGCGATGCTGACCTTGGATACAGGTTCACCCGAGGCTTCCAGAGTGGAGGGCATGCTCTTGCTGATCTCAACATTTAGATAAGTCATCACTTTACGAATAGGGTGAGGATGTGGGTTGGTCCAAAGGGACAAATATTCCATTTTGATTAGATGCAGGACCAGTGGTGTGATTGTAAGGTTTGGTGATTTCACCCCACCCCCCCACACCATTCTCATGTAACATCATTGTGATTTTATTTCTCATAATTGTTGGAAACTTTGAATTAACAGCTTTCTACAAAATATTTGAACATTAAATAAACTCCAAACTTGTAAATCATCTGTCCATCTGTTGCACTTCTAAAGTACTACTGTACAGTCAAATCCTATATAATCTTTACGGCATTGGTTCTGCATTTTTCAGAAATAATTTAATTTATTTGATTGACTCAGTAATTCTTTAGCTGAGTTGCTGAAATCTATTTTCCAATTTTTCATTGAAATAAACATTGAAAATTTTCAAGTTTTAAGAATTTACACATTTACAAAAAATTGTGGTTTAAGTGAATTCTTCATGCAAAGATGACATGCAAATTCATACAACCTTGTTACTCACTGGTGATAAAGAACTTTTCTTTTGCACTCCAAACCTTTTTCAATTCTGTTACAAGATTTGGATTGTTTAAAATCATAGAATCATACAGTGTAGAAGAGGCCCCTCAATCCATCGAGTCTGTACTGGCACGCGATACACAGGCATTCTTTTAAGAATGGATCTTACTATAGTTTCTTACACTACTACTGTTACATGATTTAAGAAGTCATACCATTGTATTAACTGATCACTTGTTCATTGATGTTGTAATTTAAGTAATGCATACAGGTTGTTGCAACAGCTGATAGTCAGACTGCTACATTTATTGATGAGAAAGGAATTAGGTTTCTTACTGTTATCAGCAACTTTGTCATGGTAGGCAGTGTAAGGTACTAATGTATCCTTGTTTAACACGTTTTCTCAGCTGCACAAAGAGCTCAAAGTGTTTGGGTGACTCTATCCCAACTGAGTTAACAATAAGGTATAACTTAAATTGGCTGAATGTAACAGAATTTTGTGTTTTCTGAAACCTGTTAGTACTGCAACTATTTAATTTTCACAGTTAAGTTAGATAGCTTTAAACATTTAAAGGAACAGCTTCCCTGATGCTCAGTGGCACAAATTTCACAACTATATTGCTGTTCCAGCTGAGGTCACCAATGCGGCATAAACTTGCATGGCTTAACAACTGATGGGAGAAATTTCCCATCAAACTAGTTTACCAAACTAGTTAAGTTTGTGACATTTGTATTCTGTTAAAATCAAACAACTAGCCTTTCAATAATTTAAAAATGTACGTCAGCTTGTCAATATTAGTAGCTATTTCCTACTGACTCCACTTGAACTGATTCTAAAATAGTAAGCTTGTTGCAAATTTGATTGAAATTCAAGCACCACCAATAATTTTGAACCTTTTACAATTATTCTGGCTGTGTTTCATACACATTCTGTTATTTGTCTAAAAGACAAAGCGGTTTTGTAGACT
Organism: Sphyrna mokarran; assembly: GCA_024679065.1. NCBI lineage: Eukaryota > Metazoa > Chordata > Chondrichthyes > Carcharhiniformes > Carcharhinidae > Sphyrna > Sphyrna mokarran. The sequence continues at coordinate 16,947,079 of JAGIQG010000028.1, read as the reverse complement.
ATTGCGTAATGTTGGATGTTTTTGTGAAATACCTCTCAATTCCTGTCTTGGGCTTGATCTACATGATCCAAGCTCATTGGAGTAGACATAGCTCCTCCTCCAAGGCTTGATCTCTTTTGCATCTTAGCCAAAAAGCTGAAATGCAACTTCTAAAAATTGTTTTAAATGAAGCTAAAATGTAACCTAACGACTTTCATCAAGCACAGTCGATAGTACACTTAATCTTAGCCAAAAGGCCAAGGTATCTGAAATGCCATAAATAGTAATGAAAATTGTGAAATCATCAGTGAACATCCCCACTTCTGACCTTTATAATGGAGGGAAGGTCATTGATTAAGCAGCTGAATGTACATGGACATAGGACACTGTATGTAATATGTAATTTGTGCACGTTGAACAGATGGTTGGGGCTCAGAAATTACAAATTGGCACATGAAGTGTGCAAGTTGTGAACTGTTTTGCACTTCATGATCTGGGAATATATAGTCATATGGTTAATGTTAGAAGGCAGTTTGGATTCAAATTACAAGGTATTTGATTGTGTGACAGTTTTGGCATTATGCACCAGCATGATATTTGAGTGTTGGGCTTTCAAGACCAAGCCCAATTTCTTCCTGACATCCACAAATACACACTGTCTGCATGGGTTAAGAATGAATTGAGAATTTTTTTTGTCTGTGTGGTTCAGCTACGTAGTGAATAACTTTATGGAATGCTGGTTTAATAGATTTTAATTGATGGTGTTTTTAAGAAAAGTGTAGAACTGAGTTATTGCAACAATTGGGAATCACTGCCACTGAATTGATATATTTGTAGTTTGTTCACAGGAATTGTGAATTTACCATTCCAGATCTTCTTTCTGTCTTGCTGGATAATTTAACCACATTCAATTACAGGATACATTGCACAATTGTGGAAAACATTGCATCTAGTGTTGTAAATAGAACATCCTGTAGAACGTTAAATGGCATTGCGCAACATATTGATAACATAGTGCAGCATGAAATTTTTGAGCAATGTCCTTCCTCCCTCAGGATCTGGGTTAGGATTTAACTCAGACAGATGGAATTAAAGTCTCTTTTGTAATGGCTGTTAATGGCTTTGCTGAAGTGAGCTGGACAATCTGTATTCTATTTCTAATAGATTTAATCCCATAATATATTACTGCTGTTAGATTCAGACTGCCAGTTATTCATTTCACTTGTGTCAAAAAGAAAGATTTGTGAAACTAGATGCCACATTTGTTGCAAGAATCAACCGAAATTTGCCTCTGAACAATCAATCAAAGAGTGCAGAATACAGGGTTTTATAGGTCGTAAATTCATAAGATATTGGAGCAAAATTAGACCATTGGGCCCATTGAGTCTGCTCTGCTATTCGATCATGGCTGATATGCTCCTCGTCGCCATTTTCCTGGCTTCTTTCCATAAACCCTTCAACCCATTATCAATTAAGAACTCTTCTTTAAATTTACTCATTGTCCTAGCATCCATTGCACTTTGGGTTAGTGAATTCCACAGATTCACAACCCTAGTTTGTCCTCAACTCTGTTTTAAATTTGCTACCCCTTATCCTAAAGCTCTATGATCTCTTGTCCTGGAATGCCCCACAAGAGGAAGCATCTGCTCCACATCTACTTTATCCATACCATTTATTATCTTGTATATCTCGATTTGATTTCCCCTCATTTTTCTAAATTCTAGAGAGTATTGGCCTAAGCTGTTCATCTCTCCTCATACGATAAACCCGTCATCTCTCGAGTCAATCTAGTGAACCTCCTCTGAACTGCCTCCAATACCAGTACATCTTTCCTCAAATAAGGGGACCAAAATTGTGCACAATATTCCAAATGCAGTCTCACCAATGCTTTGTATATCTGAAACAGTACTTCCTTACCATTATATTCTAATCCTTTAGCTATGAATACCAACATTCCATTTGTTTTCTTTATTATTTGCTCTACCTGCATGCTAGTTTTATGTGATCCTCTGCACCGAAAAACCCCAAAGTCTCTCCCCATTTAGATAAGTCACTTTCCCATTTTTCTGATCAAAATGCATGATATTACATTTATCCACGTTAAACTCCATCTGCCACTTTTTGGCCCACACTTCTAACCTATCTGTATCCATTCGTATGGTTCTTATTTCCTCACTGCAACTTACTGTCCTGCCTATTTTTGTGCCATCTGCAAATTTGGCTACAAAGTCTTCTCTCCCTGCATCCAATTCATTAATGTAGATTGCAAATAGCTGGGGCCCAAGGACTAAACCCTGTGGCATCTCACTAGTTACTTTTTGCATTCCAGAAAATAACCCATTAATCCTGACTCGGTGTCTTCTGTCCATCAACCAGTCATCTATCCAAATTAATAAATTACCCTTACTCTCATGTAATCTGACCTTGTGAATTAATCTTTTGTGTGACACCTTTTCAAATGTTTTCTGGAAGTCCAAATATACAGGATCCCCATTATGCAATTTGCTTGTAATATCTTCAAAGAACTCTATCAAATTAGTCAAACATTATTTGCCCTTCATAAAACCATGCTGACTCTGTTGGATAAGGTTTTGACTTTCCAAATGTCCTGATATTGCTTCTTTGATAATTGATTCTAACATTTCCCCAACAGCAGAGTTAAACTAACTGGTCTGTAATTTACTACATTTTGCCTTCCTCTCTTTTTGAATAAGGGCATTATATTAGCATTTTTCCAATTCATTGGAACCTTTCCCATGTTCAGGGAATTTTGGAGTATTATAACCAATGGATCCATTATCTCTGCTGTGACTTCCTTTAATACCCTAGGATGTAGGGAACTTTTCTGCCCTCAATTCCAATAGTTTGCTGAGTACCTTTTCCATATCAATGTTGATTTGTTCTAAGTGCTACCCTTTCTATTACCTCTGACTTGCCCACTCCTATAGGAATGGTATTAGGGTCTCCATCATGAAAACTGAGGCAAAGTACTGATTTAACATCATTTTCATTTCAGTGTTCCCAACTGCTAATTCTCCAGTTTCACCTTCCAAGGGATCAACATTCACCTTAACGACTGTCTTCCCTTTCATATACTTATCAAAGCTTTTGCTATCCTTTTTGATATTTTGTGCTAGTTTTATGTCATAATTTACCTTAGCTCTTTTTATTACTCTTTTAGTATCCCTTTGTTTATGTTTGTAAATTTCCCAATCTTCCAGCCTGTCACTGGCCTTTGCAATATGATATACCTTAGTTTTTTGTCTTTATATCGTCCTTGACCTCTTATTCAGCAATGAATGCTTTTTTTTTACCTCCTTATCATCTTTCTTCCTCATTGGAATATGTTTTAGCTTTGAGGAATTGAGTATCTCCTTAAACAACTGTCAATACTCATCTGTTGTCTGGTCTTTCAGCCTTTCTGCCTATTATATTTGGGTCAAATCTGTCCTCATGCCTATGTGATTTCCTTTGTTTAATTCCAAACTGGTGTGGGATTCCACTTTCTCACCCCAAAGTGAGTTTTGAATTCTATCATACTATGGTCACTACTCCCTAGAGGATACTTAACTATGAGGCTATTGATTAATTCCCCCACCCAATTACACTATTCCAAATCCAGAGTAGCCTGCTCCCTCGTTGATTCCACAACATAACTGTTCCAAGAAACAATCTCTATGTTCAATGAACTCTGCCTTCAGGCTATTCTTTCCAATTTGATTTTTTCAATCTATGTGCATATTAAAATCACCCATGATTATTGCTGTACCTTTCTTGCAAGCCCCCAGTATTTCCTGGTTTATACTGTGCCCCATTGCAGAACTACTGCTTGGGGAGCTCTGGATTACTCCTCCCAAGTACAACTTCCCTTTGCTATTTTTCATTTCTACCCAGACTGTTCTATATCATGATCTCCCGTGCTTATGTCATATCTCATTACAGCTCTGATCCCTTCTCTAGCAAAGCTACACCATTACTGTTTCCTTTCAGTCTATCTTTCCAAAATGCTGAGCACCTTTGGATACTCAATTCCCAGACCTGATATTCTTGTAATTATGTCTCAGTAATCGCTACTAACCTTATCCTTTTGTTTCTGTTTGCACCATAAACTCATTAATTTTGTTTCACATGCTTTAGGCATTTAGATACAAAGCTTTTAAATTTGTTCTACTGGTAAATTTTCTTACTGTCTTATAATTCCTTGGTGCATAAAGATATTGTCCCTCACCTTTATTGTCTAGTAACCATCACTAACCTGCACTCTTGCCACTTCTTTTAATTTGGGTTTTCTAATTTCTCCTAAAATCGAATCCCCCTCCACCCTCTTCATATCCCTCCACGTTCAGTTTAAAGCCCTATCTACAGCCCTGCTGCCCTAGTTCTCTGATTCGCCGAGACTCTGGTACTCGCATGATTCAGATGAAGTTTATCTCATCAGAATAGGTCCCTTCTTCCCCAGTACTGGTGCTAATGTCTCATGAATTCAAACCCATTTTGCCCACACAATTGCACAAACCGCACAATCCTAATCTTATTGACCCTGAACCAATTAGCTTGTGGCTCAAGTAGTAATATGTAGATTATTATCTTTTTGGTTCTGCTTTTTAATTTGGCTCCTTGCTGTTCATACTCCCATAACAGACCCTCTGTCTTTGTTTTATCTATATCGTTGATACCTATTTGGACCATGACAAGTGGATCTTTACCCTCCCACCCTACGTTCCTCTGCAACCTTGAAGAGATACCCCAAACCCAAGCACCATAGGCAACACAACCTTCGGAACTCTTGATCCTGGTCACAGTACGTTCTAGCCTCGAAATATCCCCGATTACAACTATGTTCCTTTTCTTCTCCCTCACTTGAACAGCTCCCTGCACCATGGTGCTGCAGTAAGGCATCCTCCTCTGTTTCGGCTGCCCTCAAAAGTTTGTCACATCCTCTGCCTGTCTTATGATGATGTGCAATCTATGATCCTGACCAACAGATCCACCACAGACCCTACTTGCATTCGGACAGGGATCAAGCAAGGCTGTATCATCATGCTGACCCTCTTCTTGATCTTCCTTGCTGCAATATTCCATTTCCGCTCTCATCACACTTCTCACTGGAATGAAGCTAAACTACAGAACAGACGGGAATTTGTTCAACCTCTGCCACCTGCAGGTCTGATCCATATCTGTCATTGAACTACAGTATTTCATGATGCTTGAGTAACTGTATATTGGGAGGCCAGGCTCCAAGCAATTAACAACAGCCTCTCTAAGGTGCATAAGAGCATGGATCTTATACTAAACATTAAGACAAAGTTCTTCTACTTTGGATACTGTTTGGGAGTGCAGGGGACCTGTTTGGTGGTGGTGGTGGGGGGGGGTGGAGGAGAGAGAATAAAAGCAGCAGTGGCACCATGACTGCCTCTGTTTTTCAGCAGAGAGGGTCAAAGCACAAAAGAGCAACAGTCATAGGGGACTCCTAGTCAAGGCACAGTTAGGTGCTTCTGTGGCCGTGAAAGAGATTCCAGGATGGTGTGTACTTTCCTGGTGCCAGCATCCAGGATGTCACTGACTGCAAGGCATCCTGAAGTGGGAAAGTGATGTGGCTGAAATCATGGTACATTTTGGTAACAATGACGTAGGTAGAAAGAGGGATGAGGTCTTGCACCAAAAATTCAGGAATTAGGCAATAAATTAAGGAACAAGATTTCTCTGGTTGTCATCTCTGGATTACTCCCCATGCTACGATGTTGTGAGTACACAAATAGTAGAATTGCACAGATGAATAGCTAATAGAACATAGAACACTACAGCACAAACAGCCCCTTCGGTCTACAAATTATGCCGATCATGTCAGTATCTATCAGGCCATGGAACTATCTTAACTCCCAATCCCATGTACCCATCCTTGTACTAATGTTATACTGTTGTTTAAAAAGGGTGGTAGGGATAACCCTGGAAATTATAGGCCGGTCAGTTTGACATCAGTGGTAGGGAAGCTGTTGGAGGGGATTCTTAGAGATAGGATGTATAGGCACTCAGTGTTGTGATCTGATTAGGGATACGCAGCATGGCTTACGAATCTGGTAGAATGTTTTGAGGAGATGACGAAAACGGTCGACGAAGGGCGAGCCATTGATGTCGTGTATATGGATTTCAGTAAGGCGTTTGACAAAGTCCCTCATCGGAGGTTAGTTGAAAAGGTCAAGGCTAATGGGATACAAGGACAGGTAGCTAGATAGATAAGTAACTGGGTTAGTAATAGGAGACAGAGAGTAATAGTGGAAGGGTGTTTTTCTAGCTGGAGGTCGGTCACTAGTGGTGTGCCGCAGGGCTCGGTACTGGGATCTCTTCTATTTGTAATATATATAAATGACTTGGAAGAGGGATTAAGTGGAGTGATCAGCAAGTTTGCAGACGATACAAAGATGGCTGGACTTGCAGATAGTGAGGAGCATTGTCAGGCGATATAGCAGGACATAGGCTGGTAGCTTGGGCAGACAGATGGCAGATTGAATTCAATCCTGATGAATATGAGGTGATGCATTTCGGGAGAAAGAATATAGGGGGGAGTTATCTGATAAGGGGAAATCTATAAAGAGTATAGAAACGCAGAGGGACCTGGGGGTGCAGGTGCACAAGTCTCTGAGCAGGTGGAAAAGGTTGTGAAGAAAGCATATGGTATACTAGCCTTTATAGGAAGGGGTATAGAATACAAGAGCTGGTCTTTAATGTTGCAGTTGTGTAAAACGTTGGTTAGACCTCATTTGGAATACTGTGTCCAGTTCTGGTCGCCTTACTACTGGAAGTTTATGGAGACTCTGGAGAGAGTGCAGAGGAGGTTTACCAGAATGCTGCCTGGTATGGAAGGTCTGAGTTACAAGGAGAGGTTAGGCAAATTGGGGCTGTTTTCCTTAGAAAGATGTAGACTTAGAGTAGATCTAATAGAGGTGTACAAGATTATGAGGGATATAAATAGAGTTAACAAAGTTAAGCTTTTTCCTTGGATGGACTCAAATAGCACAAGGGGTCACGGGCTTAGGGTGAGGGGGGGTAAGACATAATTTGGATGCTAGAGGGAGTTTTTTCACACACAGGGTGGTGGGCGTATGGAATGCGCTGCCAAGTAAAGTGGTGGAGGCAGGCACTGTGGAGTTATTTAAGAGATACTTAGATGGGCACATGAACAGAATGGGAATGGAGGGGTATAGAAAACTGATTTAAAATAGGGATCATGAGCCTTGGGAGTCCCTGGGAAGTGTGTAAATAGATGATGATATTGATGTACTTGTTTTTATCCTAAAGGTGCTTTGGTCCACCTTGTTGTCTAACAAGGGGCATACACGCGATGGGTCGTGAGAGGGCTGCTCTTGGATTTTTTTCGAGAGTATTCTAGTGCTTCACGTCGTTAGTGTACGCTTGACCTGGACCATTTGATGGGCAACACGACAGCTCAGTGACTATCGCTGTGCTGTGCAGATATGTGGATTTGGGCCTGTGTCTGTGGGAGTTTGCACATTCTCCCTGTGCTTGCGTGGGTTTTCTCCGGGTGCTCCGGTTTCCTTCCACATCCCAAAGATGTGCTCTTAGGCTGATGGGCAGAACAAATTTTCCCTAAATCGTCTCAAATTTGCTTTCAATCCATCGATCTATAAACGTAGACAGGGATCACGGGTAGAAGTGGGAACACCGAGGTGGCTGCGCGGATTCATTGGGCCGAAGGGCCTGTTTCCCGTGCTGTTTTTGTTTTTTTTTGTTCTTTGAATGTGTAGCTTAAGAATTGATGCTGGAGGGTACAGGCCCAACATGTTCTCTCTCGGGTAATAGGAAGATGTAACAAATCCAGAGAACCATGGATGACCAGAGACATTCAGCATACAACGAGAAGGAAAAGAGTGGCTTTTAACAAGTATAAGGGGAGCAAGTCCACAGAGGCAGTAGTGGAATAGAAAATACAGGATGAAACTTAAGAAACCAATTAGGATAGCAAAGAGAGGACATGAGAAAGCTTTGGCTGGTAAAAATAGAGAAAATCCTATGATGTTCTAAAAGTATATCAATGGAAAGAGAATAACCAGGGAAAGAGTAGGCTTGGGTTGTTTTAGTTGGAGCAGAGAAGACTGAGAGACAACCTGATTGAGTTGTATAAGATTATGAAGGACATGGACAAGAATGGATAAGGGGCAGCTGTTTCCTTTAGTTGAAAGGTCTGTTACGAAGGGACACAAGTTAAAAGTGAGGGGTGGGAGATTTGGGAGGGTGGGATTTGAGGAAAAACTCATTCAATCAGAGGGTGATGACAGTCTGGAATGCACTGCCTGGGAGGGTGGTGGAGGCCAATGCCTCACATCCTTTAATAAGTACCTGGATTGGCACGCCATAACGTTCGAGGCTGTGGGCCAAGTGCTGGTAAGTAGGATTAGGTGGGCAGGTCAGGGTATTTTATACATTCATGCAGACTTGATAGGTCGAAGGGCCTCTCCTGCTCTGTAGTATTCTGTTGTTTTGTGATACTAATCTGTTCCTGCTATGCATTTCATACTGTCAACAAGAGTAGTCACCCGTGTTCTTGCTCAGGTCAATACCCGCAGTCTTGAAGCATTGACATCCTTGATTAGCTGCACAAGGCAGATCACCTCGTCCACATGCCCAATATGAGACTCTTGAAGTGAGCACTGTACTTGGAGCTTCAACACAACAAGTGAGCTCCAGAAGATCAGAGGAAAAACTTCAAGGATACCTTCAAAGCCTCCCTGGAAAAGTGAAATATTGTCACTGATACCTGGGCATCCCTAGCTCAAGCTCACCCAAAGTAGAGGAAAAACATCCAGAAAACAGCTGAACAACTTGAATTTTATCGTGAGGGCAAGCTGAAGCCATGTATTGACTGCAAAAGTTGCACATGGCAACCAGGGCCCCTCCACCCATCCTCTCCTAGAAACAAATTCTGCACCATCTGTGACAGAGACTGTAGGTTGTGCATTGGACTACCCAGTCAGAGAACTAATTATTAGTGTGGAAGCAAGTCTTCCTGGACTCTGAGAAATCACCTAAGAAGAAGAGAATTGGAAAGAATTGCTAAGTTTTTAAGAGCTAGTAAAGTTAGTAAGAGGATTTTTGGGTTAGCTTCAATGGAGATTTTAATGTAAAAATTACAGATCAGGAGTGTAACTCATTCTTATTACTTTTTTTATGAGAAAATAATTTTTGTTCAGTATATCAATTTTTTAGGAATACATAGGAGTGCTAAATGAAAAATCGCTGCACTAATAATCCAGCACAATTATATTCTCTTATTAGAATGGACTTTATCCTGTATTACGTGCACTAACTGCACTGAATGCAGAACTTCTGAGGCTGCTTTGGTGATTTGATGCAAATGCACTCCACAGTTTTGATGATAATACAAAGCAAACAAAAGGAAAACTATTTGTTTTGCTCACTTGAACTCTCATCATTCCATCCTTTTGAAGTGACCTAGCAGAATTTGCATTTCACTATAGATCATTAGTACTATAATTTTGCAGCTTCACATGCTGCAATGATTTTGCAGTTTTGCACTATTCTGAGAGACAGATTCTTTGTCTCTCAGAACTTTCAAATCTTTCTATCTTCACATCCTTGCTGATAGATTAGTGATTGGCCAGAGTATTATATTTCTGCAGCCTTTTGTGAACAGAAAATACCTAGGCAAAATTCCATGCTAAGGAAATTCAACATGCCCACTACAACTCTCTCCAATTTTCAACAGATACACCATAGAGAGCATCCTTTCCAGATGTATCGTAATTTAATATGGCTCCTTCTCTGACCAAGACCACAAGAACCTACGAAAAGTTTGTAGTCAATCACAAACCAGTCCCTATCCATTAACTCCATCTATATTTCGCGCTGCCTTGGTAAAGCAGCCAGTGTAATCAAGAACTTGCTGCAACTATACAGGGCACTGATGAGGCCACAACTGGAGTACTGTGTGCAGTTTTGGTTCCTGTATTTGCGAAAGGATATATTGACCTTGGAGAGAGTACAGAGAAGGTTCCCTGGGCTGATACTGGAGATGAGGGGGTTGGCTTATGAAGAGAGATTGAATAGACTGGATCTGTACTCATAGAACATAGAATACTACAGCACAAACAGGCCCTTTGGCCCACAGGTTGCACTAATCATATCCATACCTACCAAGCCATAGAACTATCTGTAACCCCCAATCCCATTGAATCCCATGTACTCATCCAGAAGTCTTTTAAAAGACTCAGCGAGTTTGCCTCTACCACCACTGATGGCAGTCGATTCCACTTACCACCCTCTGAGTGAAAAACTTACCCCTAACATCTCCTCTGTACTTGCTCCCCAGCACCTTAAATGTGTGTTCTCTTGTAGCGTCCATTTCAGCCCTGGGAAATAGTCTCCAAGAATCCACCTTATCTATTCGTTTCAACATTTTATAAACCTCTATCAGGTCGCCTCTCAACCTTCGTCTCTGCGGGGAGAAGCTATCTTAATAAGGCATGCCTCCCAACCCTGGCAACATCTTTGTAAATCTCCTCTGCACCCTCTCTATAGCTTCCACATCCTTCTGGTAGTGAGGTGACCAGAACTGCGCACAGTACTCCAAGGGTCTGATAAGGGTCTTATAAAGTTGCAGCATTAACTCCCAACTCCTAAATGCAATCCCTCAATTAATGAAGGCCAGTACACCATGCGCCGCCTTGACCATATCCTCACCTGTGAGGCCAATTTAAGAGTCCTATGGACCCGGACCCCAAGGTCGTTGTGCTCCTCAATAGTGCTAAGACTCCTACCCTTGATATTGTACTCCTTCATCCCATTGGTTCTGCCAGAATGGACCACTACACATTTATCCACATTGAAGTCCATCTGCCACTTCTCCGCCCAGTCTTGCATCCTATCTATGTCACGCTGCAACTTCTGACATCCTTCCAGACTATCCACAACACCATCAATCGTCGTGTCATCGGCAAACTTACTAATCCATCCCTTTACTCCCTCATCCAGTTCGTTTATGAAAATGACAAACAGCAAAGGTCCTAGAACAGATCCCTGGGGCACTCCACTGGTGAGCGACCTCCAAGCAGAAAAAGACCCATCCATAATCACTTCCTGCCTTCTGCAGGCAAGCCAGTTCTGGATCTACAAGGCCAAAGCCCCTTGGATCCCATGCCCTCTCATCTTCTCAAGAAGTCTTGCATGAGGAACCTTATTGTTCACCTGCTGAAGTCCATGTAAGCTACATCCACCACTCTTCCTTCGTCAATGTGTTCAGTCATGTTTTCAAAGAACTCAACTAGGCTTGTAAGGCACAACCTCCTACCCTCAACAAAGCCATGCTGATTATTTCTGATCATGCTAAACTTTTCTAAATGCTCAGAATTCTCTCCATCAACTTACCAACCACTGAGGTTAGATTCACCAGTCGGTAATTTCCCTGGCTATCCCTGTTCCATTTCTTGAAAATAGGAACCAATCTGCAATCCTCAGGAACTTCTCCCACTTCCATCAACGATGCAAAGATCATTGTCAGAGGCTCTGCGATCACTTCGCTCACTTCCCACAGTAACCTCGGGTACATCCCATCCGGTCCCGACAACTTACAGGACATAGAATACTACAGCACAAACGGGCCCTTCAGTCCATAAGTTGCACCGATCATATCCCTATCTACTAGGCCATGTTTTCATCCAGACGTTTCTTAAAAGACCCAAGCAAGTTTGCCTCCACTGATGGCAGCCAATTCCACTCACTCACCACCCCTGACATCTCCTCAGTACCTGCTCCCCAGCACCTTAAACCCGTGTCCTCTCGTAGCGACCGTTTCAGCCCTGGGAAATAGCCTCCGAGAATCCACCCTATCTATTCCTCAACATTTTATAAACCTCTATCAGGTCGCCTCTCAACTTTCATCTTTCCAGGGAGAAGAGACCTAGTTCCCTCAACTTATCCTCATAAGGCATGACTCCCAATCCAGGCAACATCTTTGTAAACATCTGTAATGAGGTGACCAAAACTGCACACAGTACTCCAAGTGGGGTCTGACAAGAGTATTATAAATTTGCAGCATTACCTCCCGACTCCTAAACTCAATCCCTCGATTAATGAAGGCCAGTACACTATATGCCTTCTTGACCACATCTTCCACCTGCGAGGCTGATTAAGAGTCCAGTGAACCCGAGACCCAAGCTCCTTCTGCTCCTCAACATTGCTAAGAGTCCTACCTTTGATATTGTACTCCTTCATCCCATTGGTCCTGCCAAAATGGACCACTTATCCACGTTGAAGTCCATTTGCCACTTCTCCGCCCAGTCTTGCATCCTGTCCATGTCCTGCTGCAACTTCTGACATCCACACTATCCACAACACTACCAATCTTCCTATTGTCGGTGAACTTACTAACTCATGCTTCCACTTTTTCATCCAGGTCATTTATGAAAATGACAGCAAAGGTCTTAGAACCGATCCCTGGGGCACTCCACTAGTGATCAATCTCCAGGCAGAAAAAGACCCATCCACAGCCACTCTCTGCCTTCCACAGGCAAGAACTCAGTAAGAATTTAGCAACACCAATTTTCAATCCAACCGATTTATTTGATAGTAAATCTGCGAGCTTTCAACACTCTCTCTGTGTCTTCGTCAGGCAAATGCAGTGTTCTGGTCTGCAGTAGCACACATCAGCACAGACAGTCAGAGATTGCTGATTAGAATTCCACAGGCAAGCCAGTTCCGGATCCACAATGCCGAAGCCCCTTGGATCCCATGCCCTCTCATCTTCTCAAGAAGTCTTGCATGGGAGACCTTATCAAATGCCTTACTGAAGTCCATTTAAACCACATCCACCACTCTTCCTTCGTCAATGTGTTCATCTATCTTGATAGAATTTTAAAGTTCCAACATATCCTCTTTCTTAACGTCCACATAATCTTTTCAATTCTGCCGCAAACCTGTAGAACAACGTCCCAAATCACTTTCCACCATGAATACTGAAGCAAAGTACTGATTAAGCACTCTCCTCTCTCACTCCCTCTCCCTCACTCACTTCCTCTCCACTCACACTCCCTCTCCTCTCTCACTCACTCCCTCTCCTCTCTCGCTCTCACACTTCTCTCTCACTTGCTCTCCTGCTTTTCTCTTGCTCGCCCCCTGCCCTCCCCTCACTGTCCCCTGCCCTGCCCCCTCGCTTACTCCCTCCTGCCGCCCCCCTCGCTTACTCCCCCTGCCACCCCCCCCCCCCCAGCTCGCTCCCTGTCCTCCCCCACCTCGCTTGCTCCCTGTCTTCTCCCCCACCTCGCTCGCTCGCTCGCCCCCTGCCCTCCCCCACCTCGCTCGTTTGCTCTGTGTCGCCCTCCCCGCTCGATTTCCCACTCCCCTCTCCCCACCGCTTGTTCCTCCCTCCCCCTGCACTTGCTCACTCCATTTTGTTCTCTCACTCATTCACTCACTCACTCCCTCCTCTTATTCACAAACAGGCACACATTAATCACTCTCTCATGTCAGTCAGCCACATTCCCCACCCACATTCCCCACCCACATCTAGAAAACAACCTCTTTCTCGCCCCAGCAATCTCTCTACTATTAACTGCCCCTCCCATCAGCAGTAAATGTGGGAGAGGAATGACCTATGTTTAGAGGAGTAGCAGAATCTTCTACTTCCAGCTTTCCTGTTAGAGTTTGTTCTGCAAGGGCTGCTGAAGCCAGTTATAGTCCATAGTAGTCCAGAGTAGGTTAAGAAACTTCCCCACTGATATGGTTCTGACACGCATTGATTTAAACTATCAACAGACAATGAGCCAAGAGCTCATGAGTTGAGGCATCAGGAGAACATTTCTAGTTTTATTTGTTTGCTTCTGGTTGTATTTGTGTTCATTTAAAATACACAATGTAGAATTTCTGTTGCTGGTCCAATTTAAAAGTTATGAATCTGAAACATTAACTGTTTCTTTACCCATAAATGCTATCTGTTTATTTCCAACATTTTTTGTTTTTATTTCAGAAATTTTATTCCTGTACTGTAGGTGGCAGTGTGATTTGTGTTTTGATCTCAAAGCACGAGATAGCTATTTAAGTCGAATAAACTAGAAATTTTTTTCCCCAAATTAGTTAGATATTTGGTGTTCTAGTACTAACATTAGAGCTGAATGAACACGCTTGATATCATATACTGGTGTACTGGAATACGCTGCCTAAAAAGCTGATGAAACAGATTAAGACAATCTGTTTCTTAAGGTTAAGACAAAATATGCAGATACTGGAATTTAAACAAAAACAGTAAATGCTGAAAAATCTAACCGCATCCATGAAGAGAGAATCGAGCCAATGTTTTGAGTCAGGATGACCCTTAGTCAGAACTTCATCTCCACAGAATTGTGCAGCCACTCCTGCCACTGTTGTTGACAGAAGCATCTGCGACATGTAGATTGGTGAGAATGAGGTCAATACTTGCCAATAAATGTAGGAATAGGAGAAGGTCATATAAGTGCATGAGACTTTTGTGCTATAAATGAATCATAGCTGATTTATATCAGCTTAATTTATCATTCTTGATTCAATATCTCTCAGATTTTTGAATGATAAGGGTACTACCACTTGCTTTCCTTTTGAAATCTTCAATTTATGTAGCCTGAACAGTATTTTGGGGAGAGAGTTCCTAATTTCCATGATAAATTATGTGAAGAAGTGCTTCCTAGCATTGCCCCGAATGGCCTTTCTCTAATTTTAGTGTGATGCCACTGAACTCTCCCACCAGAAGAAATAACTTCTTTTATCAACACTAAGAAATCCTTTAAATTAAACACCTCAATTAAATTATCCCTTAATCTTCTGCACTCAGTACAAGTTCAGTCTATGCAACCTGTCCTATAATTTGACCCTTTTAACTTTTGCATTATACTGATGAACCTACACTGCACTCTCTCTAAGGTCAATTTATCTTCTCTTTTTATCTCGTCACCAGTGGCTGGAATTTGTGTCACTCTGCTGCAGCATATCTAGTAAATCTCAGTGCCTTGGTGGGTTGCTTCTGGTACAAAGCTTCCCTGAGCTTTGTATTGTTCCTTCTGGATGCTCTAGTTTCCTTCCTTAGTCCAAAAGACATGCAGGTTAGGTACATTGGCCACATTAAATTCTCTCTGTGTACTCGAACAGGTGCTGGAGTGTGACAACTAGGGGATTTTCACAGTAACTTCATTCAGTGTTAATGTCAGCCTACTTGTGAATTATAATAATTAAAACTTTAAAAAACTCAAACACTGTTAGATTGATGAAAGTGAGGTTTCTCCCATTTGGGAGAAACATATAATTCATTTTGAGTAAATAGAAGTTACTTTTTAGATGCTTCATTTGGAATCTTATATATGTGATTGAATTTCCATTTGTGCCAGAAATCCAGCTGATCAAAAATATGTTGTTAGAACCACATTATGCTAATCAATAATTTAAGGATGCAAGGAGGTGAATTGTGGGATGGATTGAATACCTTGTATTATTCAAGTTATACCATTGTTTATGGTGTAGTCCAGTAATTCTCCAATGCTGGAACAGGAAGCTTCCTTGTTAAATGAACAATATTAAAATTTAGCACTTTTCATGGTATACAAATGATCATTTGGTAGCACAGAACTTGAGTATTGCTGAAAAAACAGAATGGAAAGTTTTTTGTCTTGCACTCAAGACACTTTGGAAGATGTCCGTTTGCCAACCAATCAGCAGTCTTCTCATACAATATAAATTGTTGTTTTCTTTTTATATTGGTATTCTTACAAAGCATCCAGATGAATGCAAGATGAAAAACTCTGACATATCTTTTTCAGCAACAGTTTGTGGATTGAACCTGGAGTCTTTCTGGCCTGTATAATTGAGCAACACTCCCCATCAAGCAACACCAAAACCAACTAATTGGTTGTTCACAAACTTGCTGTTTGTGAATACTTTTGTATGAAATATTTTGCTATATTTGCTTGTATGATGAGCTTAAATTTCACAACAAGTCAGTGTATCTGAAGCATTCTTAAATTTAAGTTTATGTATTAATGTCACAAGTTGGTTTACATTAACACTGCAACGAAGTTACTGTGAAAATCCCCTAATCGCCACACTCTGACACCTGTTTGGGTACGCTGAGGAAGAAATTAGCATAACCAATGCACCTAACCAGCATGTCTTTTGAACTGTGGAAGGAAGTCAGAACATCTGGAGGAAACCTAATCTGCCACAGGGAGAACATGCAGACTGTTCACAGACAGTGACTCAACCCAGAATTCAAACCTGTGTCTCTGGCACTGAGAGGCAGCAGTGCTAGCCACTGTGGTTGCTCTTTCAAGTATTTCTGAGCGACATGATAAGACATGGAAAATGCAAATCCTTCTACTTCCCACAATTTCTAGTGAAGCAACTGGAGAAGTGTTTGCGAAGTTTTAATGTTTTTGATGACGGGCAAGGAAATCCACTCCAAGGATCCTCACATCATGGGTATTTGTCTTGCCAATTTGATTCCGTGATATCAAACAGTGGTTGAATACACTGAGCAGAACAAAGCCCTGACAATGTCTCAGCTGACCACCATCTTAAGGGCAATTAGAGAGGACAATACATAGTGAGCTTTCCGGTGACACCCATGTTCTGTGATGGATGAAAGGAAATTTCAAATGAGCTTTGTTTGTAAACAAGATTTTAAGTTAATTTCTTAGAATTTACTAGGGAAGTTCATGAATACTGTCATGTTACAAGCATTAGTGATGGGGTTCATTGCCTTATTGTGTTGTTTTCCCAATATTGTCTGATGAAAATTCACTAGGGCAATGAGTATAGCCTTTATTGTAACGGTCTGCTTCAAATATGGCAATATATTATTCCACAACTTTTAGAAAATTTTGGGATGAATAAATGTAATTAGCTGGTGGACAGTAAAAGTAACCTCATTTCCTGGTTATGTTTGACTGGAGTGCAACCTGTGTAGCTGCACCTGAATCTAGAGTAGATTTGATCCTATGATGAATGACAACTGGAAACTGATTAATTTTTAATGCGCTATTTGGAAAATACTATAATTAAACACCAATAAATAATGCAGAATTTTCATTAAGCCAGAGACTAACAATACACATTATAGAACTTTAAAGAAAAGAAGTTTCAGATACAAACTATATAAATATTCCAAAGTGAGTTAAGTAGCCAAACAGTGGAATTTTATGAAATGTAATTTGGGACTAGATTTTCCAACAATCTTGAAGAAAAAGGCAGGATCTTCTGATTCTGCCGTTGGCGAGCTTCCTTCGCTGCCAGGAAAAAACACCGTGGTGGGGGAGAATCTGACCCTGGGTATAGGTGAATGCTTTTTAGACAGTGGTGTCCTCCAGGGGTCAGTGTCAGAGTCATAGCTTCTTTTGATATATATTGATGAACTGAACATGGTGTAATTTTAAAATTTGCAGGTGAGACAAAACTCAAATGAAGTAAGCAGCCAGGAAGATAGTAGTGGACTTTAGGGAAAAATAGGCAAAATATTGGAATGTGCTCATTGGCTGATTAAGTTTAATGCAGAGAAATGTGAAATGGTATATTTTGGAAGGAAGAATAATGAAAAGCAACATAAACTATGTGACGCAGCACTAAAGGAATTGCAGGTGCAGAGACAGCCTGAGAGTTTACATATACAAGTAAACAAGCGGCAGGACAAATTAATTAGATTGTTAAAGAAGCCTGACTGACCCTACGTAAATAGAGCACAATGCAGGGAACAATGCTAAGCCTTTGCAAATCATTGGTCACTTGAGAACTGAGTCTAATTTTGTAGACCATAATTTAGAAACATGTCCTTGGAGATGGGTCAGAGGAGACATAATGGAATATCAGGGATGAGGAGCTTCACTAATGTGGACACTAGAAGATCTGGGATTTTCTTCAGGGCAGAAATGTTTGGGGAGAGTGGTATCCAAAATTATGAAGAGGTTTAATAGAGTATATAGAGAAAAACGGTTTGCACTGGGAGGAGAGTCAATTCAAGCTAACTTAAATTGTTTAATGCAGTGATTTTTAAAAATCATTTGGAATATAATGTTGGAAAGAGTGATGGAACAAAATGCACCTATGAAATTTAAAGGAGAATTGAATAAGTGCTTGAAAAAGGGGGACAAAAGAATTGCAGAAACATGGGGAATGGAACTAATTGCATAGTTCTTTTCAAAGAGCCACACTGGAGCAATGGATGTTGAAATGTGCACATGGCTGATTAAATTTAATGCAGAGAAGTGTGAAATGGTGTAGTTTGGAAGAAAAAAATAATGAAATGCAACGTAAACTACATAGTACAACTTTAAAGGAATTGCAGGTGCAAAAAGACCCTAGGATCACATATTGGTGCAGATAGCTAGAACACTAAATTTGACCCTTTTAACCTCTGCATCATACACTGCACTCTGTCCAAGGTCAATTTAACTTTTTTTGCTTTGTACCTCGTCACTGGTGGCTGGAATTTGTGCCACTCAACTGCAGCAAATCTTGTAAATCTCAGTGCCTTGGTGGGTCGTTTCTGGTAGAAAGCTTTCCTGAGCTTTGTATTGCTCTCGAACACTATGAACACTGGTGGATTGATGAAAGTAAGGTATATCACTACTTGGGGGAAAATATGTAATTTTTGGGTAAATAGAAGTTACTTTTCAGATGCTTCCGATGTATGTGATCGAGTTTCCATTTGTGTCAGAGATCCAGCTGATCAAAAATATACTGTTGGAACCACATTATGGTAATAATCAATAATTTAAGGATGCAAGGATTGGAATTGTGGTTGGAATGAATACCTTGTATTACTCAAGTTACACCATTGTTTATATGGTTGTATTCCAGTCACTGTCCAATGCTGAAACATGAGGCTTTCTTGTTAAATGAGCTGTAGTAAAATTTAGCACACTTCATGGTATACAAATTACCATTTGGTGGCACAGAACTTGAATATTGCTGAGAAAACAGATGGAAAGCTATTTGTCTTGCACTCATCAAGACACTTTACAGAAGTTGACTTTGGCAGGACCAGAAGATCTGGCCTACTGGAAGTGTTGGAAAATCTAGCTCCAAATTATATTTCATAAAATTCCACTGGCTACTTAATTCACTTTGGAATGTTTATATAGTCTGTATCTGAAACTCCTTTCATTAATAGTTTTATAATGTGTATTGTTAGTCTGACTTAACCAATGCTCTAAAATACTCTAAGAAGTGTGTTTTGTGCTGCAAGATCAATTGAACTAGAATGTCAGAGCAGGAACTTGAATTTATATGGTGCTTTTTGCATACTGATAAGGGGATTCTGAGTCTTTATAGAAAAGTTGAAAGGTCACCAAGACGTTGTTGAAAAAAGATGGGATTTGAGAAAGCTGCTAAAAGGTAGGGAAAGAAAGAAAGAATTGTGGAGGCTCTTCTGGAGAGTAGTGAAATAGAGCGGAACCGTAGAAAGTGAGTGAGGAAAGCATGGAAGGGGATGTAAGAATTGGGGAAGATTTTAAAGTAGAATGGGAGAGCTGGTGAATGAAAGATTTTAAATTTGCTGTATTGGGGTTAGAATCAGGGTAAATTAGTAACATTGGAATATAGTGAGAGTCAGGTTGCAGACTGCTGAGTTTTAAACCAGTTGGAGTAGAAACTGAGATGATGACAAGTAAGTTTTGGGAAAATTGCGTGTAGAGACAGCAAAAGTTACAGCACAGAAATTGACTATTTTGCCCAATTGGTCTTTATTGATGTTTATTCTCCACTCGAGCCTTTTACCACAGAATCTAATTCTATCTGCAAATCTATCTATCTTCCTATTCCCTAAAGTACTTGTATAGCTTCCCCTTAAAAGGCATTTATGCTATTTACTTTAACTATTCCGAAATAGTTTGGATAAACTTTTCTGAAACTGTGGTAGAAGAACTAAGGGCGGAAATGCATATTCTGTAGTGAGTAAAATGTGATCTTGATGATGGTGAGAATTACAAGAGAGACTGCTCTTACTCTCAAATCCTTTCAGAGGGAAGAGGTTTTTAGAGTATTTTAGCTATCTGCACTAATATGTGATTGACAAAGGACTATGTTTTGTAATGCATTACTGCACATATCAGTAGAGCACATCGTTCCATTACACTTTGGGGCATTTTATTAATGCATATAATGCAGCATATAAATGCATCATTGGAAAAGCCAGTGTTTGTTGTCCATCCCTAATTGCCTTTGGATTGTGTGGCTTGCTATGCCACTTCAGAGGGCAATTAAATGTCACATTGCTGTGGATCTAGAGTTATATAGGCCAGTCTTGGTGAGAATGGCAGAGTCTTCCCCCTGAAGGACATTAGTTGCTGTATTGTTTTAACTGGTGGCTGAAGAGTTATAATTCAATAGAAGGTTAAATTTAACAGCCAAATTAAAAAACAATTGGCCATGTGTGTATATGTGGGTAATAGATGATACGCAGTTGAATTGTTTTTATTGGGATAAAATACTAGATGTGCTGAGATGAAGAATTTGCATAATTATTTTGGTACTGCGAGTTGAGGGGTGCTCAAGAAAGAGTAACCTTAATAGACTTGTGAAAAAGTGTGGCAGTTTGTAATGGCCATTGTTGTGTTAAATTTAACATGCTTCCTCTCTTACAATAATCTTGGCTCATAGCCCTACAGGCACAAGTTCGATTCTCAATGTTGAAAGAGAGGGGGAAAGCATTGTTGTAATATCATATCAATTTTAGAGGTTATTTTAAATTGAAGAATACTTCCTTATTTCATTTGAGAGAAAAGGCAGTTATAGGAATTGACTCACTCTTTGTGGGTGGGGGAAATTGTTCCAACTCCTGTTCAGTAATTAGCAAACCAGGCTGCAAGGTATATGTGTGTATGGATGAGCAAGCTGCAGAGAGACATTGTTGTAGCTGGTGCATAAGTGAGAGTTGCTTGGAAAGTCTACTGGAGGACAGAATGAATGATGGCTGTAGAACTATGCTTGCAGTAAATGGCAAGCATTTAAGAAAAGGTGGAGAAAAGAGATCTGACAGGGAAAAACTGGTAGCACCAAGGTATCAAAACTTCATTTGAGATGTTATCAAAAGGAATGTTTCCAGTAAATGAGCGTTTCACATTGAATCATAATTTTGTTCAAATTATCTGATCCACTACCCAATATTATTCAACAAATTGTTGCTGCAGAAGAACAAAATGGTATATTTTTGAAAGTCCTTTTAAAGTATGGCTGGAAATGTTTTGCTTAGTAATAAATAAATGGTAGTCCCAAATTTTGGCATCTGATTAAAGGTCTATTTTAGCCCATTTAAAACCTTGAAGTGAACTTGGATATGAAAATCTGCTGTCCTTTGAGTTGGTTCCCATTGTTACACTGGGACTGTAATGAAGCTTGCAGAGTACAGAGTAGGTGCTGACTCTACAACAGGGATTCTGCAGTCCCAAACAAAGCAAGCAGGATGGAAGAAAGTGAGGACAATTTGGAATTTTTGAACTAAGTTTTCTGCATACCATCTGATGGGCGGATGACTAGTATGCTGGTTGAGATCAGGAGCGTTAGCCTACCAGTTGGCAGGTGTATACTCCACCTGCAGATTTATGTCTGGTTTCTATCTGAATAAAAAGAATTGGCCAGATTATATAGTTATTGCTCCTCTTAATTTTACTTCACGCTTTGTCATCCTATAATCTTTCTGTGTTGAAATGGTGATTTGTCTCAGTCTTCACTCATCATCTAGAATCATTAAACTATGCAACTCTATGTCTCTTTCAATCTTCTTCCTCACATATAATTAGAATCCATAGTGGGTGTCATCTAATCATTGCTTCATGACCTACCTAATCTCCTGTCATATTGTCCTCAGCCGTGATGGATTAGTTTCCATTGTCCATTGAAGAGCAGTCTATTCTGGTAGGTGAAGTTTATATTGCAGTGTGCCTATTGTGGCATCAGAAAAATGCTGATTTGTTGCACTCAAGTATGTTCATGTAAAGTACAGAATTTTTTCCAGTTTAAAAACTTGGCAACAATCATACCTAGAAATTCAATACTGCTTATTCAATATTGATATACTAATCTATAATTTAAAACCAAGTGCATCAGAGCTTGTAGTGTTCAATGCCATAATAGTGGCACTGTAAAGTTATACTCTAGTAGATGAGATAAAGATCTTATTAATTTAAAATATGACAAGATAAGTATAAAGTATTTTCTGTTTTACTAATTCATAGAATGGTGCAGCACATAATAAGGCAATTCAGCCCTTCAATGCTGGCTCTCTACAAGAGCAACTCACCAGGTCCTTTCCCCGTAGCTTTGCATATTTTTTTTTTCCCCCTTCAGATAATTGTCCAATTCTCTTTTTTATGCCTGTATTCAAAAGGCCTCCATCACACTTTCGGTCAGTATGGGCTAGATCACACACAGGCAACGTAACAAAACTTTATTCTTATGTTGCTGTTTTGTTCTTTACCAGTCACATTTAATCTGTGTCATTTGATTTTTGGTCTTTTTGCCACTGGAAGTTTCTCCCCGTCTTTTCTGACCTGAGCCCTTCTTTATTTTTAACAGCTCTATCAAATCTCCTCTTAATCTTCCTGCATCCAAAAAGAGCAGCGTGAGCTGGTCCTGCCTATCCATGCAACTGAAGTTCCTCACCCCTAGAATCTTTTTTGTTCGTAACAAGCTACTCCAGTTGAGACTAACCAGTGTTTTAAACAGCTTGATCATAACCTCCTTACTTTTGAACTCTGTATAAAACACAGGATTCTGGATGCTTTATTAACTGCTTTTGCTGCCCTGCCATATTCAATGATTTTTGCATGTACACCTCCAGACCCCTTTGCTCTTGGACTTCATTTAGGATTGTTAATTATTTTATATTGCCTCCTTGTTCTTATGAAAATCATGATTGTTCATTCTCTTATGTAAAGTATGTGCTATGTTGAGAAATGTGGGAACCATTTTTTCTTGGATCTGTTCATGAATCATGCATCATTTGGTTGAATTCCTGTATCATTTGATTGAAAACTAACAAATTATCATGAATCATCATGCTGCCTGATACCAGAGAACCTTTGGAAACGAATCTCATAACCAGCTCCAATAAACTCAGATTTAATTGCATATTTTCTCTCCATATAACATATGATAATATTATGATCTCCAATCTCTTTTTAAAAAGGGATGTGAATTCCTAGTGACTAAAGAAAAGAATCTCAAAGATGTCACATTTTAAGATTTTTACTGTAATAAACAAAAATCCAACTTGACTAAATGCTGGAAAATCTCAGTCAGTCTGGTAACATCTGTAAGGAAAGAAAAGCTTTGACAAAGGGTCATCTGGACTCAATATCAGTTCTTTTCTCTCCTTACAGATGTTTCCAGATTTGCTGAGATTTTCCAGTATTTTCTGTTTTAGTTTCACCTTGACTAAACAGCACTTGGTAGGCAACTAATGCATGAAACTGCAGAAAAGGTACCCCCCCATTAATTTAACACAATCAAAAATCCCACACTACATTTATACACTTCACATTCTCAGCAAAAACGTAGGTATGTATAAAAAAGTCCCAAGTTCGTCTTTGCTGCAACAGGATCTTGGCCACTGGGGTGAATCTTCCAGTTTCCTTTCAAATAAAGCAAGTTCGCACATTCCGTCTTCTGAGCATAATTTAGTGGATTTCCAATAGCAATGCCACCCACTAATGACATCTTAGTCTTTAAATCTCCACAAATCTGTCCTCGGCAGCACCGTGCTTGATGATTAACACAAAAGCGATCCTTTTCCTCTACTTGGCATAGCCTAGTTTTCAATATTTTCCCCCAAATCTCTGTCTGACTGGCCCCGAGTATCTGTGAGTCTATGCACAACAAGACCAGCTCCTCCTCCTCTGAAATGATGTGAAAATTGCACCTTTCAATACATTTTGACCTAGGCCCCTGTCTCCATGACAGGTCACTTGAGCTTTTCTATGGACAGAAAGGTGGTCACATCCTCCTTTCCAAGCTACTCCACTTTACCTCGAACTAAAAGAGATAGTTTAAAATATAATAGCCTTGTGAAGTCCTGCAGTCATAATAACAATAGAAATGCTCAAATTATGTTTGGAAGTAAAGAGCTGGCTTGATGGCTCACCATTTTAAAGCATAGAATAATTGATCTACATTGAACATGACTTATTTCACATTCATCTCCTTCTTTGTTGTTAGCTGATTTTAGCCATTAGCAAATTAGGAAACAAAGGTAAAACTCTAGTGGAGACAGAAAACGAGGAACTACGTGCCCATTAGCTAGCCTGATAACTTTGTAGGGAAAATGCTAGAATCTGTTGCTAAGTGAGTTGAACGCTTAGAAAAATCAAAATATGATTAGGCACAATTGGTTTTAGCATCGCCTTATTTTTAAGGGCTCTGCTGGCAATCTAGGAAGAAAGAGAAACCAGTGATGGAGTGCTTTTGGATTTTCAAGACACATTCAAAAAGGAAATATTGTCGCACAAAATGAAGACTCACTTGGTAATATGTTAGCATAGGTAGAGGGCTGGTTAAAGAGGAAAACAAAGGAATAAAAGGATTATTTTCAGCATTACTAGTTGGATATTTTTTCATCCATGATAGCTAATGATATCAAGCTTGGGGGACAGTAAACTGAGAGGACATATCTGCAAATTGATATAGATAACGTTAGCTGAGTGGCCAAGAAGTTGGCATATGGACTATAATGTGGGGAAATGCTTGGAAGAATAGAAAAATAATATTTTGTAAAATGGTGAAAAACTATTAAATCTTGTAAGAAGGATTTTGCTATCCTTGTATAAGAAATACAAAAAGTTATCAAACAGATACATCCAACAATTAGGAAGATAAATGAATGATATTTTGGCCTTTATTGCAAAAGGTTGGCATATAGGGGTAAGGAAATCTTGCTACAGTTGCATAGCAATTTGATGAGGCCACACCTGCAGAAATGTGCACAGTTTTGGTCTCTGTACCAAGAGAAGAATGTAGTCTCCTTCGGCTGGGTACACCAAATGTTCAGTAGATTGATTATTGAGATAAGAGGATTGCCCTTTGATGGAAAATTGAGGAGAATGAGTTTATACTCTCTGGAGTTTAGAGGAATACAATTTGTTCTCATCGAAACATAAGAGTCAACAAATTAAATGGCACAGTTTACTCTGAGCAACTTGCAAGGAGAATGAATATTCTGGTTTCCCAAGATGTGCATTCCATATTGCATTTGTCTGCTTCCATAATGTTTTTTGTTTGTATTTTTTTTCCTTTGCACAGTATCTCCTACATATATTAACTTTTTTGCTGGGGTACATTTCTAGTGCCCTTTTGTAACTACCTCTATCAATAGCTTGAAGGTCAGATCCTATTTCTTATGCTCTTATTTTTAAATTGTTTGGATGGAAAATACATTGACAAATGTAGGTCAATTTCCTAATGAGCACATCATGTTTAGAAAGTATTAGACTGTCAAAAGCTATAATGCTGGAACTTGAGCTGCCATCTCAGTTAATTTGACAAAGAACAATGCTGCACTGTATAGCCTGAAATGAAGAAGATATTTCATTGCAGTTGGTGATACATTGAGAATGGTTCATCTTAAAAATTAAAAACATGATATTGTACTCTATTACAAATGACCTTTCTAACAAGGACTAAATATTATTTTCGAATTGTTATTTTCTGTACAATACTGGATGAGTTGATCAATGCAATTTTTATAGCTTTTATTTGCTCAAATTTGCAGATCGAACTAAAGAGATTATAGCACTACTTCCATCAAGAAATGCTAGTAAACAAAGGGTTGTGTATAGAATTTTTAAGTTTAGATGATATAATCTCTTAAGGGGGCTGAGAGAAATGATAAATAAATGAACATTTGTGAATATTGTGTTGTAGAATTTTCAAGTCAGTTCAGCATCAGGACAGTAACATATTACCTTAACCACAGTCTCCTGTCTTAGTATGTTGGTTATTGTCAATATCATCTATCTTTCAAATATACAAGAACGGAGCATTCTTTTGAATGTAATAAGAAATACAGCTATGTTTAAAAATGATATCTGCGTCACATTGGATTGAAATAATGTAATGTGAAGTCAAATAAAATCTGTGAATGCTAGAAATCTGGTAAAACTAGATGATGTTTGAAGCATATGGTAAGTCCACTAGTATTTAGAAAGGAAAATGATATATTATCATTGCAGTACCCAAATTGCCCTGTATTTTCTATTTATCATATGAGATTGTTCATTGTATCAGAGGATGCACTACAGTGTGATGTTTGAGTTGTGACTGCTTAAAAAGTGAAAGGACATCATTATGATGCTACAGAAAGTACATGTTACATTTAAAAATATTAACATATTACTGATTAATTCAGCCCCTTACTCCCATCCAATGATACAGAGAACAATTATAGTGCTCCAACTTCTGCCCAGTTTAAATCTCTCAAACTGGCACAAACTCAAGGTTGAATCTAAGACTTTCTGGTTTGCATGACTCTAACTGGACAAAATTAGAACATAGAACAGTACAACGCAGTTTAGGCCCTTCGGCCCTCGATGTTGTGCCGACCAACGGAACCAATGTTATGACCCTCTAACCTAAACTATTCTAATGTTATCCATATGCCTATCCACTGACCATTTGAACACCCTTAAACTTGGCGAGTCCACAACTGCTGCAGGCAGGGCATTCCATGCCCTTACTACTGTCTGAGTAAAGAACCCACCTCTAATATCCGTCCTTTAACTACCACCCCTTAATTTAAAGCTATGTTCCCTCGTGTTATCCATCTCCATCCGAGGAAAAAGGCTCTCACTATCCACCCTATCTAACCCTCTGATCATCTTATATGTCTCAATTAAGTCACCTCTTAGCCACCTTCTCTCTAATGAAAATAACCTCAAGTCCCTTAGCCTTTCCTCATGAGACCTACCCAACATACCAGGCAACATCCTGGTAAACCTCCTGTGCACCCTTTCCAATGCCTCCACATCTTTCTTATAATGTGGAGACCAAAACTGTACATAATACTCCAAGTATAGCCGCACCAGAGTTTTGTACAGTTGCAACATGACATCTCGGCTCTGAAATTCAATCCCTCTACCAATAAATGCTAACACACTATATGCCTTCTTAACAACCTTATCAACTTGAGTACCAACTTTCAGGGATCTATGCACCTGTACACCGAGATGTACATCTACACTACTAAGAGTCCTACCATTCTGCTCATCTACACTACTAAGAGTCCTACCATTAGTCCTATATTCTGCACACATATTACTCTTCCAAAGTGAATCACCTCACACTTTTCTACATTAAACTCCATTTGCCACCTCCCAGCCCAGCTCTGTAACTTATCTATGTCCCTCTGCAAACTGTAACATCCATCCTCACTGTCTACAACTCCTCGAACTTTGGTGTCGTCAGCAAATTTACTAACCCATCCCTCTGCACTCTCATCCAGGTCATTTATAAAAATAACAAACAACAGTGGCCCCAAAACAGATCCCTGAGGTATATCACCTAGGAACTAAACTCCAGGTTGAATATATCCCATCAACCACCACCCTCTGTCTTCTATCAGTTAGCCAATTCCTCATCCAATTTGCTAAATCACCCTCAATCCCATGCATCTGCATTTTCTGCAGTAGTCTTCCATTGGGAACCTTATCAAATGCTTTGCTAAAATCCATATGCACCACATCAACTGCCTTACCCGTATCCACCTCTTTGGTCACCTTTTCAAAAAACTCAATAAGATTTGTGAGGCATGACCTTCCCTTCACAAATCCATGTTGACTATCCCTAACTAATTCATTTCTTTCTAAATGACTATAAATCCTATCCCTTAAAATTCTTTCCAAACCTTTCCCCACAACAGATGTAAGTCTCACTGGTCTATGATTTGCAGAATGGTCTCTACTCCCCTCCTTAAACAAGGGGACAACATTTGCCACCCTCCAGTCTTCCGGCATCACACCTGTAGCCAACGACAACATGAAGATCAAAGGCTCTGCAATCTCCTCTTTAGCCTCCCAGAGTAACCTGGGATAAATCCCATCCAGCCCACGGGACTTTTCTATTTTCATACTCTCAAGAATAGCTAACACCTCCTCTTTATGAACTTCTATCCTGTCTAATCTGGAACCCTGTATCCCAGTATTCTCCCCAACTCCATTGACATTTTCCCGCGTGAGACTGGCGAAAAATACTCATTCAGTGCCTCTCCAATCTCTGCAGGCTCCATGCACAACTTACCACTACTGTCTCTGACTGGCCCTAATCTTGCCCTAACCAATCTTTTATTCTTAACATATCTATAAAAAACTTTAGGGTTCTCCTTTATCCTATCCACCAAAGTCTTCTCATGTCCTTTTCTAGCTCTTCTTATCTCACTCTTTAGCTCCCTCCTGGCTAATTATAACTCTCCAGTGCCCTAACCGTGCCTCCACGTCTCATCTTTATATAAGCCTCCTTTTTTCTCTTCACTAGTGAACTAACTTCCTTAGTACACCACAGTTCCCTTGCTCTACTACTTCCTCCCTGCCTGACAGGTACGTATTTATCAAGGACTGTTCCTTGAATAAGTTCCACATTTCAGATGTTCCCAGCCCCTGCAGTTTCCTACTCCAACCTATGTATCCTAAATCTCGCCTAATAGCCTCATAATTACCTTTCCCCCAGCTGTAATTTCTTCCCTTCGGTATATGTCTATCCCTTTCCATCACTAAGGTAAATGTAACCGAATTGTGGTCACTATCACCAAAGTGCTCACCTGCCTCCAAGTCTGTTCTGTTCTGATCTGTTCATTACCCAGAACCAAATCCAATGTAGCCTCACCTCTTGTTGGCCTATCTACATACTGTGTCATAAAACCCTCCTGCACACATTGTACAAAAACTCACCCCTCTAATGTGCTTGAGCTATAATTTCCAATCAATATTTGAAAGTTAAAGTCTCCCATAACAACTACCCTTGTTACTTTCACTTCTGTCCAGAATCATCCTTGCAATCTTTTCCTCCACATCTCTGGAACTTTTTGGAGGCCTATAAAAAAACTCCCAACAGGGTGACCTTTCCTCTCCTGTTTCTAATCTCAGCCCAAACTACCTCAATAGACAGGTCCACATCAAATTAGCTTTATGTTTACCATTTGTAGCATGTTGCTAATCTCTGGAGAGTGATTAGAAATTGCTGCTGGGAGGTGGTGTGGGAAGAGGTGGTTTACATGGATACTAAATACAGGAGTTGTGATTAACACACAAGAAGGCTTACAATGATGCAGCTATAAAACATGTAAAAACAGAAAATGGTGGAAATGCTCATTGAATATTGACCTGTATTATTAACTGTTCATCTCTCTAGATGTTGCATGTCCTGAGTACTTCCAGTATTTTCTGTTTTTATTTCAAATTTGCAGCAGCTGCAGTATTTTTGATTTTGTAGCTATAAAGGAAGACCAATCAATCTTATGTGTAAAATGAACTCAAATCATAAGTTACAGAAGTAAGAAATTATGTTCACTCCTTGTAAAGGCTTTTTGTGTACAGAAGTATAAAACATTTGAATTCGTGCACTTTTACTGAGAAATTTGATGTTGTACATCCAAATTGTCTAAGTTCACTTACTAAACCAGGATTCACTTCGAATGTGGTGTTATTTACTTCAAAGATTTACAGGCTTATACTGCCCAGAAAACTGGAGCTTTCTAGGGAGGGCAACAAATCAGAGTGAGATTAGAAAAATAAAGATGTGGGAAGCATCTTTTTTGCATCTTCTTGAATAAAATAAAAATGCCTAAACTCTGCACCAGGAATGGAGTGTAGATGACATTCATTTTTAAAGTAATCATTCCTTCAACCATTGTCTGAAGAGTTGAAGGCCTTTTAAGTATGTAATATTAAGTTGCACTCATCTTTGTACTAAGTCAGGAAAATAAGTTTATATCATTGTGTTAGCGCACACTGAGAAATTAACTAGAAAAATTGCTCATTAATACAAAAGGTTCTTGATTTATGGATGTTGATGGATCAGTTGATTTCTGGGAACTTAGCAACATTTTGAAATGCGAAAGTGCCACCATGTTATTTCTCTTTTTCAAAGAAACTTTAATTAGGAAATTGCTTTGCTATTTGTTTGAGGTAGAATACATTTAAATTTAGAATGTGAGTCACTCCTGTTGGGTTGATATTGCAAATTAATCTGCAGTTGCTTATGTTGATTTCTGGTTGAATTCCAACACTTCTCAAAATGTCAGTGTTCCTACCTTTGTATCCCAACATACTGTGATTTATATAAATTTGTGAATATTTTCACTGATGATGCAAGAAAAAGATTTGCATTTATGTAGCACTTTCCACAAATGCATTGTTTTTTTCAGCCAATAAGATACTTTTGAAGTGTAGTCACAGTTGTAATGCAGGAAATAATGTGGTTAGTTTGTGCACAGCAAACTCCTATGTTCAGCAATGTGATGCTGACCAGTTGAACCTTTTTAAAATTATTTTTAAGGGATACATATTGGCCACTGGAGAATAGCTCCCCTGTTCTTTGACATAGTGCCATGAGATCTTTTACATTGATCTGGTTAGACAGATGGGACCTCTGCTTTTCATCAGAAAAAAGGCATTTCCAATTGAAATGTCTGATTTTGTACTCAAGCCCTGGAATGGGACTGAACCGAGAACTCAGATGCGTTATATTACATGTGTCTGTCTGTCTGTCTAGCTGTGCTGCCACAAAAAGACACCAGGATAATGCTGCACTCTTCCTTATGGTTGGAGAAAACTAAGATTGATCTGCGAGGTATATCCCAACCATTTTTTTTTTTGTTGCCATGAAGTTTCTTTTACTGTATTGGTGTCATATTTGTCTTCACAATAGTATTTTTACAGTAATTTAACAAAAACGCTGGAAATACCCAGCAGAACAGGCAGCATCCTCAGTGTTCTCATGAAAGGTCAAGTCCTGAAACATTCTTTGTTTTTTTTCTCCACAGCGTTGTCTGGTCCGCCAAATGTTTCCATCATTTTCCGTTATTCTGGATTTTCATTATCCACAGCATTTTGCCATTGTAGAAGTCTTTTGACTTTGCATTTTAAGTTTTTAGTTTGGTGTTTTGAGCTATTTTGATTTAATGAATGCACATCTTGCCATTAGTTATTATTCTCCCCAGTGAGAGGTATATAACCATCAGTGTTAAGTATCTTAAAATGCACTCTTCAGACGTAGATATTATGCTGCTGGGTTTTCCGACCAGTTGAATACAACTAGTTAAGTACAAAATTATCATATCTACCATTGTTTTCATGTTTTGAGGAACATATTGCATTTTCCTGTATCTCTGTGACTCACTTTAGACAGGCATTGGTGACAAATCTCCTGCTTGCTAATTCTGATAAGATAGCAATAACATAGGAAGAAATGTTAGGACTGAAATTTGGAGAAAATTGTTTATTTTTGAAAAGATATGTGCTGTTTGTGAAGGCTGAAGGGTTACACTGCAGTTGATATCAGTGATTTTGTTTCTAATTGCCCCCTCTTTCTGCTTCTGAATTCATCTATATTGACGGCATGTTCTGTTGTTAGCCATTTGTCAATGAATGTGTAACATTCTTGGCCTAATGTTAAATACTAAATTACCAGTTTCCACGAAGTAAAGCATTTAACAAGGGAAAACTGACTATTGTTCATGCTTTATTTCATCATTCTTTGAAGTGGCAAATGTTGCTCTTGGTAGGTCATACCAGATGACATTCTGCAGATCCATAGAGCCGAATTATTAAATAAATGCTGCAGCAATAATTAAGTAATAATAATGAGAAGACCTGCTGAATAATTTATAAGAAGTCCTTATGTTAAAACTGTTTGTGATTATCTTATAATATTGTGATTACATTTGTGAAAAAGTATAATAATCCATATACTTTTATAATTAATGTGTGGTAGCTTTTGTGTTGACACTTGAATAAGAATTATAAATCACATATGTTGTTCTCATTTTCAGGTCTTTGTACCTCGAATGTGGAATGTTGCCCTTTTAATCTCACTTCTGTAGGATATATCCTGCAGGAGCAGAGAATGATTTAGCCCCTTCCCCCCACTCCTCCTCAGTTTTTTTTTATTTGTGGCTAGTATGCTACCTAGATGCAGCTCAGTGAGCACTTAATTGTTTCTGTATTCACTGTGATGCTGCCGAGCCTCAGTCCTGACTGCAGAGAGCTTTACCCTGCTGTGATACAACAGGCTTGGCTACTGAGGTCTGGCTAGCACTCACAAAACATTCCAGTGCTCTTTCTAAGATACGCTGCAGAGTTTTGGATTAATCATAGGATCTTCGGATTAGTGTTTTCTCATTGAGTATTTGTTGATGCTGGACAGCGATGCTCCTGAATGTCTTGGATAATGAAGAATTACAAGAAATGATTAAATGCAATACGTGGTGATAAATGACGAAGCTGGAGTGCTGAAATCTTTCTTCTGGTTTAAAAGACTTGTTCCAACTATCTCCTTTGAGCAGTGTAAGGCTTGGGAGTTAAATATATTGCTGACATTTGAGAGCTACCAATGCTGAAAAAATGAATAAAATCCTTTGGAGGATCTGCAGCTTTATTCGTCGATAGCGAATCAGTATAGGTAGGACACGTGAATGATGAAGAAGCAGCAAGAAGCACCGGTTCGTGAAAAAGAAAATTTGCTGCTAATTTTCCATTGTACAGTTAATATAATCTTTCTGCCTTTCCTGGTTAAAAACTTAACAATCAATTTTTGAGAGTCTTATTTCAATTGCTGCAAGATTATCCATGTTGTTTTGAGAGCTTCATCTGCAAGCTGGACTTATTTATTTTCCTTCCACATTGAGAGATCATTTTACAAGCATCCTTCCTGTAAGGCTTGTAATTCTGCAGATTGAAATTCTTCAAAGCAAATATGCAGGTGTCATTCGTATGCACAGATCACAGTTTGAAGAGCAGAAGCACAGATGAGCGACTCAGTCGCCACAATACAAGTAGCCCTAACTTGGGACATAAGAGCAAATTCAGAATGGTGGCCATGGTTGCACGGAGCTTAGGACAGCTATCGATACAAAATTTGTCAACCACAAGTGACTTAAACACAAAGTACCCAGGGATGAAATATAGGTATGGAAAAATAAACTTCACTACACTGCATAGTATGGGGAACTGGGATGCTGCATAGTCCTACCCCACAGTAAATTCAACTTAAATGTGTAGTTTTCAAAACTGTACCTTTTTTGGCAAATAACTTCTGCAAAATATTGCTTTCTGTGCATTTTGTGGTTAGTAAATTTTTCTTAGAGGTTTATAATTTCCAGTTTTAAGTAAACTTTTATTTTTGTACCTAGTCTAGATAATCAATAACCCAAGATGTTGGGATTAGAAACCAGGAAGGGAAGAGAAGCACATTTTTAAAATTACGCATAACATAATGTAACAATATTAGTTTATAATTTAAACGCTCAATTTATCTTCAGCCAAATATATAACTTTAATTGCTTAGTTCTAAGTGACCACTGTGTGTGTGTGTGTGTGTGTGTGTGTGTGAGTGAAGTGGGGGGGAAGAAAGTGAATGCTTTAATTGTGCTGCAAAATACAAGAAGTAATTTTAATCCCCAGTCGGGTAGATTTGGATAAGGTGAGATGTTAAAAACTTAAAAAATTTCAAATCCCATCTTAGTTTTAATGGGTGTGACCAACCAATTGCTCTCAAAAGATGGGTCTTCTATTGAAACCTTTTGGAGAACTGCACATTTCCCTTTTGACAAAGTCATTTTTAAATTTACTGCTGTCAGCTAGGTTTCCTGAGCCTTTGGAAATCCATCTGCTGGAAGGAGACCAAGAAAGCTGGAATCTCAACTCAGGGTGCCTTTACAGCTTTGCTTATGGGGTAGGAGGAGTATAAATATTTTCTCCAAGGATAACAGGATAACCTGTTAAATTGCCCAATTCACCGATCCTTTGATTACCATTCTCCCATCAACCTAACTTCCTTCCCTCTGTTGAACCCCACAAACTTACCTATCTCTCAGTTGTTCGTTGTTGCGAAGCCTTCCTTTCTTGACAAGGCAACTGAGCCTGTCAATCAGGGTAGCTTTAGAACTCTAGGAAAAACGAATTACGAGCAAGAACTTCTCACTAAAATTCTACAGGAGGATGTGATCTACAACTCGCCCATTCCCAGTCCAGAACTGGTAAGTATAGGACCCATTGAAATCAAGACATTAAATTTTTCCTTCAGTTTTATTTTTCTATTTAAAATCACAACATCGATTATAATAGCTCATTATCACCTTCTTGAGGGTAGTTATGGAGGCAATGCTTGCATTCTGTGAATTAAATTAGAACAAGGGGACACAGATTATAACTAGTAAGAAGTAACTTTAAAATTGATGTAAGGAAATGCAAAAATCTACCAGTTATAGAGGCAAAATTTTGAATCATTTAAGAACGCGTTGACTATTGCAAGGGTGGAATACCAGGATTTTTCCAAGTGCACAAATTGAGATAGGTTAAGTGGTGCTCATCATCCTTAATTATCATTTGAATCAGTCCTTTTCTATTAAAAGCATAAACACTATAATCTTTCACAGTTGCTCAATTTTGACTGTTTTCATTTGATTAACATAGCCACTTTTACTTGCCAAAAAATTCTCCGTTCTTGTGTGATTAGTGTATAGATTTTATATATTTGCAGAGATTTATGTGATTCTGCTGTGGGATATAGAACATTTTAACGAATGTAGCTGTAGGAACAAAATTGTGTGAGTGTTTCCAATGATATGGTATGCTAAGATATTGCCTAATGCAGTATTCGTACAAAAACCTAGAAGATTCCTTAGGAATTTCTGAAATATATGTTAAGTTGATAGTTCACACTTTGGGCCCCGGTTAGGAAATCTTTCTTCACAAGCATATTGACCAATAAGGGAATTACAATTGACTTGTATATCCCTCAGCTAAGGAGGAAAGATACAGCCTGAATTCTTACTCCTGAACAGTATTAATGGCCAAATAATGTGGTCATCAAAGTCTAAGTTATAGTACAAAACATGACCGTTCTGATGAGATAACAGAGGGCAACTGACATTTATAGAACTCAATTGCACCAGAGGCAAAAGGAGAAAGAATTAGGATAGAAAAGAAAGAAACTGGTGTATTATTAAACCACTAAGAAAGGGTGTCTAACACTAGAGAGCAAACTGTATGTTTTTTAGCTGCAAGAATTGTCTGTTTGTATTAATGTAACTCTGAGCCGTCACAAAGTAGTTATTTCAGTTAAAACAAAATTCTGAACAAGTGGTTTCAGTGTGAGAAAACCATGTTTCATGTTATTTCCAAGCTACAATGTTTGAATTATTTTGACACCTATAGTGTAGATGTAGCTATAGTGTTTAGTTTCTTTCATTCTGTTCTTCATTGATTACTGGCCAACTATCAAATTTCTATACTATTGAAATAATACCATATCCTGCAATATTTACAGTAGATAAGATTATAGTATACTTTTCTGTTCACATAGTTCAAAGAATTTGAGCGTGAATATTATCATGTGCTATTGTCCTATGGAATATAACCAGTGAGCTTCAAATTTGAATGGAAAAACGAACTAAAATATTATTGGTAAAATATAGAAACCTAGAGGGGGTGATCTTACCATTGCACCCCACCGGCAAGATTTGCACAGGTTCATGCCAGATTTCTTGCCTCATGCAATCTTACTGGTGTGATCAGCCTTGCATCCATTTCCAGCACAAGGCTGAATAACTGATTTAAATTTATTATAAATAGAATTTACATAGATTTAATGATGCTGGGGCTTTATTGTCTGGGCACACTTGCCTCTATGGCCACCATGAGAGGTTCTCTCTGACAAGAATCACAGTTTGTCCCCGCAACATGGAACAGTCATGATGATCTCGCTAGTAGAACCAGAGGCAAATTAGGTCCCTTGATGAGAGGGGATAAATGGAGGGGTTGTCTCTTGGGCAGTGCTAGCCTAGTACCCTGGGCAGTGCAAAGGGAACATGGCCAGAAGGGGCATTGCATACTGGCAGAGTTGGGAGGCTCCCATACTGCACTAAGGATTTGTGGGGGAAGGGAGGGGGACGATCAGGGCTGTCCATGGAGCAGGGAGGAATTGGGTCATGGGGTCCATCTGTTGGCATTTGGCGAGGGTGAGGCATCACGGTAGGCCATGGGCTCTCGTAGTAGCCAGGGGGCCACTGTTTCTGAGGCTGGCTGACAGTAGCTGAGGCTGAGTGCCAGGCCTGTGCTGCTAGAGTCCTGCACTTGCACAATGGCACCCTCTGCTACTCTTGGCCAGTGTTCTGGTGACTTAAGCTCCATCCCTTCTCCACCAACAGGAACAGTTTCTGCTTTTTTTTTTCACTAAGTCGATAAGATAGCAGATTTGCAAAAAATAGATCAGAAACTCTCCCTTTCTCACATCTGTTCTGGACTTGGAATTTTAAAGATCACCCCCATAATCTCTGTGACAATCTTATATTTGGAGATTTCTGTGATCTCTGTTACTGAAAAGAAAACAATCCATTTGTGCGCTTACGCTTTTTGTCAGCAACCTACCCACAATTTTGCAAGTTCCAGGGAATCACTTCAGGCTGTTTGATTTGCTGAGTGTTCACTTAAAAGGTATAATCACAGCATCACTACAGTGCAGAAAGAGACCATTCGGCCCATTGAGTGTGCACTGACAGCAATTCTACTCACTGCCCTATCTCCACAACACTGCATATTTAACAAGCTAATCCCTCTAACCTGCGCATCCGGAACGCTAAGGGGTAATTTAGCATGGCCAATGCATCCAACCTGCACATCTTTGGATTGTGTGAGGAAACCTACACAGACACTGGGAGAACGTGCAAACTCCACACAGACAACGACCCAAGCCAGGAGCCAAATCCAAATCTGTGGAGCTCTGAGACTAACTGTTGTGCCAATGTGGTCTTAAGCCAACCCTCTCAACTCTGGAACCAGCCTACTGAATGTCCTCTGCACTCACTCCCTCAAGTAAGGAGACCAAAACTCTGCACTGTACTCCAGGTATGGCCTCATCAGCACCTTTAAACTCCATCTCTCTAGCAATGAAGGACAAAATACCATTTGCCTTC
Source organism: Sphyrna mokarran (assembly GCA_024679065.1). Classification (NCBI taxonomy): domain Eukaryota; kingdom Metazoa; phylum Chordata; class Chondrichthyes; order Carcharhiniformes; family Carcharhinidae; genus Sphyrna; species Sphyrna mokarran. The sequence goes on along the minus strand of JAGIQG010000028.1, from coordinate 16,909,941 downwards.
TTAATTACCTGCTGCACCTGCAAACTAGCTTTTTGCAATTTGTGCACAAAGACACCCAGATTCCTCTGCACAGCAGCAAACTGCAATTTTTTACCATTACATAATCATCCATTTTGTTTTATTCCTACCAAAATGAATGACCTCGCATTTACCAACATTGTACTCCGTCTGCTAAATCCTTGTCCACATGCTTAAACTATCTATATCCCTCTGCAGATTTTGTGTCCTCTGTGCACACTTTGCTTTATCACTCATCTTAGTGTCATCTATGAACGTTAACATATTACACTTGGACCCCAAGTCCAAATCATTTATATAAATTCTGAACATTTGTGGTCCCAACACTGATCCCTAAGGCATATTACTAGTCACTGATTGATTGCTAACCAGAAAGACACCCATTTATCCCCACTCTTTTTCTGTTAGTTAACCAATCCTCTATCCATGCTAATACATTAACCATAACACCGTGCATCTTTACCTTATGCAGCAGCCTTTTGTGCAGCCCCTTGTCAAATGTCTACTGGAAATCCAGATGCACCACATCCACCTATTCCCTGTTGTCCATTGGACTTCTTTGAGGACATTATGAGCACAGTAAATTAGTTAAGCATGACCTGCTTTTCATGAACCCATGCTGTGTCTATCCAATGGGACAATTTATATCCAGATGGCTTGTTATTTCTTTCTTGATAGATATAAGCATTTTCCCCACTACAGAAGTTATGCTAACCACCCTATAGTTAGTCACCTTTTGTCTACCTCCTTTTTTAAACAGTGTCTCATTTGTTGTTTTCCAATCTGCCGAATTTACCCCAGAGTCCAGCAAATTTTGGTAAATTACCACGAGCACATTTGCTATTTCCTCCGCCATCTGCTTTAGTACTCTGGAATGCATTCCATCAGGGTCAGGAGATGTGTCTACCTTTAGCCCCATTAGCTTGCCCAACACTATTTCTTTAATGATAATAATCATTTCTAGGTCCTCACCTGCCACAGCCTCCTTGTCATCAATTTTTGGCATGTTATTTGTGTTCTACTGTGAAGACTGACATTCAATGCCTCAGTCATTTCTTTATTTCCCATTATTAAATCCCTCTTCTCATCCTCCAAGAGAACCAAATTTACCTCAGCAACTCTTTTTAGTTTTTTTTACATTTGTAGAAACTTTTGTTATCTGTTTTTGTGTTCTGAGCTAGTTTACTCTCAATCTATTTTACTTTTCTTTCTAGTTTGTTTTCATGGCTTTCTGTTGACCTTTAAAGATTTCCCAATCCTTTAGTTTGTATGCATTTTCTTTCAGTTTGATAACCTCTTTTATTTCCTTAGATAACCATGGCTGATTATCCCTTTTCCTACATTCCTTCCTTTTCATTGGTATATACTTTTGCTGAGCACTGTGAAACTCCTCCACTGTCTCTCAGTTGTCCAACCATAAAGTCTTTGCTCCCAGTCTACCTTAAACAACTCTTCTCTCATCCCATTGTAGTCTCCTTTGTTTATGCACAAATCGCTGATATTGGATTGTCTGGTTTCTCACCCTCCATCTGTATTTTAAATTTAACCATACTGCAATCACTCCTTCTGGGAGGATCCATAACTGAGATCATTAATTATTCCTTCCTCATTACACAGAGCCAGATCTAAGATAGCTTGCTCCCTTGTAGGTTCCATTACATCCTGTTCAAGAAGACTATTGCAGATACATTCTATGAATTACAACTCAAGGCCACCTTGGGTACCTGGTTTGACCAGTCGAAATGTAGACCAAAATTCCCTGTGATTGCTGTACCAGTTTTACATACATCAGGTTTTTTTTTTGTTTATTGCTTACCCCACCATGAAATTATTTGGTGGCCTTGACTTTTTCTTCTTACTATTTCTAATTTCCACCCAAATGGATTCAGCCTTTTTATCCATAGTACCTAACTTTTCTCATTACCACCCTGTTGTCATCCTTAAATATCAGAGCTACAGTACCTCCCTTACCTTCCTATCTGTCCTTCCAAATAGTTTGATACTCCTGGATATTTAACTCTTAGTCATGACCACCCTGCGACCATGTCACTGTATTGGCGACTAAATCATACTCATTCACAATGATTTGAGCTGCCAGTTCGTTCATCTTGTTTCAAATGCTACAGGCATTTAAAGTTGTGCTAGTTTATGTACCTTTTTGAATCCTAAAGCTTCCATTAATAACATCTCCTGAGTTTTTTCTTCCTTTTTAACTTTATTCACAATTTTCCATACAGTTGAAACCTCGTCCCCACATGCTGACCTGCTACTTTGACCATTTATATTTCCTGTAATTTTTACCCTTCTCTCTACGTTCACTCACTTCTCTCCCTCTCTCGCTCGCGCTCTCTCTCTCTCTATCACTGGTGCTCACTCCTTGTGGACCCTCCCCACTTTATACTTTCCAACAGAACATTGGTTCCAGATCAGTTCAGGTGAAGACTGTTCTGATGGTACAGATCTCTCTTGTTCCATTACTGATGCCAATGGCCCATGAAATGGAACCCCTCTTTCCCATACCACTCCTTTAGCCAAGTGTTTATTTCCCTAATTTTCTCATTCCTAAGCCAATTTACACGTGGCTCATGTAGTAATCCAGAGATAATAATCCTTGAGGACCTGCTTTTAAATTTAGTTTCTTATGCTAAATAATCCCCAAACAGGTCGTCTTTTCTAGTCTTGCCAAACATGGACCGCAACAACTGGACTGTCCCCTTCCCATTCCAATATCCTTTCACCCTGGCAGCAGGCAGGCAACATACCATGTAGGACTTTCAATCCTGCTGTCAATCCCTCTACTTATAGAATTCCCTTCGACTACCAATTGTCTTTTTGCTCCCCGTACCACAGTGCAGTGATTGGCAAGCTCATCATCTCTACAGCCCTTTTCCTCATCCACACGAGGAGCGTGTACTTCATACTTATTGGACAAGATCAAGAGCTGAAGCTATTCCATTTCTCAAAACAGGATCCCTCTATCTACCTCACTTGCAATCACACTCTGCTGTCCCTAACTACTGACTGAATTAGAGGTACTTGTAATCTACAGGGTGTGACCGCCTCCTGAAACAAAGCACCCAGGTAATTCTTTCCCCCTTCCAAATGTGCCACAGTGTCTGTAGCTTGGACTCCAGCTCATCAATTCTAAGTTCTTCAAGCAACCAACACTTGCTGCAGATTTGGTCACTGCAATGGGATCTGTCCGCTCCCATATCGTACAGCAATAGCACATCATCTGTTTAGCCATCTCTATTTAATTTACAGTTTTCCTGTGTACCCTATGTTTTGTACATGCAGTTATACTAAATAAGCTTTACTGAATCAGTTAGCTTGATGATTGCAATGATATCAGTGACTATGTACTAATGTGCTCATCATATCAAAGGCATCACTAGGCTTGTAACTGTTATCCTAATTAGAAAAGAATATTCTGCAGACCCTTTGCTTCCTACTTTGTGCAGGAATTGTGTTGATTTGCTGATCAGTATTATTAGGCCAGGAATGGGGACATGATTTCACAGAATGATTTCTCATTCTGCTGCAGGATTTTGTTCAATCAGACTATTTTACATAATATCTCAATTCACCCTGATTGAGTGAATTAGTGACATCTAAATCTGCAAATGAGCTGTGGTCAGAAGAATGCCCATGAATATGCCTGTGCTTGTGGATGTCACAGCTACTATATAAGGAAGTCTTTGGGACACTACTGTGGACATTCAGGAGGAGTTTTCTTTTGTTTGCAGGGACGTAGTTAGAACATAGAACATTACAGCGCAGTACAGGCCCTTCGGCCCTCGATGTTGCGCCGGCCAGTGGACCCTCTAACCTAAACTATTCCAATATCATCCATGTGCCTATCCACCGAACATTTGAATGCCCCCAAAGTAGGCGAGTCCACAACTGCTGCAGGCAGGACATTCCACGCCCTCACCACCCTCTGTGTAAAGAACCTGCCTCTGACATCCGTCCTATAACTACCACCTCTTAATTAAAGTTATGTCCCCTCGTGTTGGTCATCACCATCCGAGGAAAAAGGCTCTCACTATCCACCCTATCCAATCCCTTGATCATCTTATACGCCTCAATTAGGTCACCGCGTAACCTTCTTCTCTCTAATGAAAATAACCTCAGGTCCTCAGCCTTTCCTCATAAGGCCTTCCCACCATACCAGGCAACATCCTGGTAAACCTCCTCTGCACCCTTTCCAATGCTTCCACATCTTTCTTATAATGCGGCGACCAGAACTGTACGCAATACTCCAAGTGCGGCCGCACCAGAGTTTTGTGAGGTTGTAACATAACCTCACGGCTCCTACATTCAATCCCTCTACCAATAAAAGCTAACACACCGTACGCCGCCTTAACAACTTTATCAACCTGGGTGCCAACTTTCAAAGAGCCATTTAGTTGTACCCCAAGATCCCTCTGCTCGACAACACTATTAAGGGTCCTTCCATTAGCCCTATATTTCACATGCCTGTTATTCCTACCAAAGTGAATCACCTTACACTTATCCGTATTGAATTCCATTTGCCACCTCACGGCCCAGCTCTGCAACCTATCTATGTCCCTCTGCAAACTATAACATTCATCCTCGCTGTCTACAACTCCCCCCACTTTGGTATCATCAGCAAATTTACTAATCCAACCCTCTACACCCTCATCTAGGTCTTTTATAAAAATGACAAACAGCAGTGGCCCCAAAACAGATCCTTGAGGTACACCACTTGTAACTGCACTCCAGGTTGAATATTTCCCATCAACCACCACCCTCTGTCTTCTATCAGCTAGCCAATTCCTAATCCAAATGCTAAATCACCTTCAATCCCATGCATCTGCACTTTCTGCAGTAGCCTACCATGGGGAACCTTATCAAACACTTTGCTAAAATCCATATACACTACATCAACTGCCTTACCCTTATCTACCTCTTTGGTCACCTCCTCAAAAAACTCAATAAGGTTTGTGAGGCACGACCTAACCTTCACAAAACCGTGCTGACTATCCCTAATCAATTTATTTCTCTCTAGATGCTTATAAATCCTATCCCTTATAATTCTTTTCAAGACTTTGCCCACAACAGAAGTCAGGCTCACCGGTCTATAATTTCCAGGATGGTCCCTACTCCCCTTTTTGAACAAAGGGACAACATTTGCCATCCTCCAGTCTTCCGGCACTATACCTGTAGCCAACGACGACATGAAGATTAAAGCCAAAGGCTCTGCAATCTCCTCTCCAGCCTCCTAGAGAATCCTAGGGTAAATCCCATCTGGCCCAGGGGACTTATCAATTTTCATACCCTCAAGATTCGCTAACACCTCCTCCTTATGAACCTCAATCCTGCCCAGTCTACAACCTGGTATTGCAGTATTCTCCCTGTCAATGTTGTCTTTCTCCTGCATGAATACTGATGAAAAATACTCATTCAGTGTCTCTCCTATCTCCTCAGGCTCCACGCACAACTTCCCACTGCTATCTCTGACTGGCCCTAATCTTGCTCTAACCAATCTTTTATTATTTATATACCTGTAAAAAGCTTTAGGATTCTCCTTAATCCTATCCGCCAAAGTCTTCTCGTGTCCTCTTCTAGCTCTTCTCAACTCCCTCTTTAGCTCCTTCCTGGCTAATTTCTAGCTCTCCAGTGCCCTAACTGAGCCTTCACGTCTCATCATTATATAAGCCTCCTTCTTCCTCTTCACCAGAGATTCAACTTCCCTAGTACACCATGGTTCCCTCACTCGACCACTTCCTCCCTGCCTAGCAGGTACATATTTATTACAGACATGCAGAAGCTGTTCCTTAAATATGCTCCACATTTCAGATGTCCCCAGCCCCTGCAATATCCTGCTCCACCCTATGCATCCTAAATCTCTCCTAATAGCCTCATAATTACCTTTCCCTCAGCTATAACTACTGTTATTCGGTATGTGCCCATTCCTTTCCATCACTAAGGTAAACGTAACCGAATTGTGGTTAGCTTGCAATTAGTTAGCTTGCAGTTAGCAGCGATTGAAAAATGCAGAATGGAATCTGTACCGTTTCTTCAACAACCCACACAGCTTGAACCCCACATTTTAGTATTTCAAAATCTTGGAAGTCGTGGCATGATTTTTCTGACATCTTGATGGTAGGCTAGAAGACACAAAATCGGGAAGAATAGCAGGGTGCTGCAACTAGCAGTCCTGCTGCTTGGGAAGTTTCCCAGCAACAGCATTGAATATGAAGTAGTTACCCACTGATCAGAGGTGTTTGAGAATGTTATTGTACATAAAGTTTAACTCAAAAATAGATTTTCATTTTACTGCTATATGGCAGATACATTGGATGTAAGGCAGAATCAGTGTTTCTGGCATTTTCCAATATGTAACATACTTTGGCATTACAGGATTTTTTTTACCTCTGATAGTTTAAGCTTATATTAGGAATAGAGTAGTAAAGTAGGGGCTTGGGACTTATTTTAAAGAGTATACTGTTTATATTAATCATTCAATGCAGAGGTCATCGAAAATACAAGAACATGAGCAGATTTTCTATGGTATTGCTTTCAGTTAATTGAATGTGTTGTTTTATAAAGACAAGTTTTGTACCTTTTTAATACTGTGTATCATATACTTTAGTGGAAAAAATTCTAATTGCTTTGTGTAACATAAGCTTAGATCATAATTATTGTTATATGCCAAGGAAACTTGATAAATTGTAAAGCTCTCAATATTTTCAATACCAGGTTAGAACCACCCAGCATTAAGTAATTGACTTTTATTCAAGGTTGTTTCCCAATGTTTGTAAAGAGTGATGTTTGCACTTCCTGATACAAGATTATATTCAGTATTATTTTAAAAACTTGCTTTTGCACATCTTTCCTGTCAACTTTTTCAGTTATTAATTCCTATGATTGAATTTATATTAAAACTACCAATGTTACTTTGGCAGGCTTATACTTACACCATCCTAGAAGTTACAGGTAAAAATGTAAAGTCACCATAGTCCCAAATGACCATAGGCTGCTCTTCTTTTTGAGGGAGATTGTTGACTGATGGTGATTTAACCTAAGGGTCACCACATCTCAGGCGAAGGACAAGGTTGAGAAGTCATGAATAACCTCAGCCAATACAGAAATCGAGCTTGTGCTGCTGGCATCGCTTAGCATCACTAACCTGCTGTCAGCCAACTAAGGTAAAGTGACCCCACTATCAACATCCTGGGGCATTACCATTGACCAGAAACTGAATTCGACTAGCTATATAAATAGTGTCACTACAAAAGCAGGTCAAAGGCCAGTTACTCAAATGCTGACAGCCTAAAATCTGTCCACCATCTGCAAGTGTAATGGAGTAACTCTTCTTGCCTGGATGAGTGCAACTCCAACATCACTAAAGAAGCTCAACACAATCCAGGACAAAAGAGCCCATGTATTTGGTACCCCTACCACAATCATTCAATCCCTCCACCATTGACAAAAATTGGCAGCAGCGTGTACCATCTACAAAATGCAAGGCTCCTTAGGTAGCACATTCCAAACTCATGACCACCATGATCAAAAGGACAAATGCAGCAGATAGCTGGGAACACCATTGGAGGTTTCCTCACTTGCAAATATATCACTGTCCCTTCACTGTCACTGGGTCAAAATTCTAAACCAATTCTAGACCAAAGAACAAAACAGCATGGGAAACAGGCCCTTCGGCCCGATGAGCCTGCGCCGCCACCCCGATGTTCCCACCTCTACCCACGATTCCTGTCCATATTTATAGATCTATGGATTAAAAAACCAAATTTGAGCCAATTTAGGGAGAATTTGTTTTGCCAATTAGCCTAAGAGCACATCTTTGGGATGTGGGAGGAAACTGGAGCACCCGGAGAAAACCCACACAAGTACGGGGAGAATGCGCAAACTCCCACAGACACAGGCCCAAATCCATGTATCTGCACAGCACAGCAAAGCGATAGTCACTGAGCTGTCGTATTGCCCATCAAATGGTCCAGGTCAAGCGTACACTAACAACGTGAAGCACTAGGATACTCTCAAAAAAAAAGTCCAAGAGCAGCCCTCTCACAACCCATCGTGTGTATGCCCCTCATTAGACAACAAGGTGGACCAAAGCACCTGTAGGATAGAAACAAGTACATCAATATCATCATCTATTTACACACTTCCCAGGGACTCCCAAGGCTCATGATCCCTATTTTGAATCAGTTTTCTATACCCCTCCCTTCCCATTCTGTTCATGTGCCTATCTAAGTATTTCTTAAATAATTCCAGAGTACCTGCCTCCATCACTTTACTCGGCAGCGCATTCCATACCCCCACTACCCTCTGTGAAAAAACTCCCTCTAGCATCCAAATTATACCTTACCCCCCTCACCCTAAGCCCATGACCCCTCGTGCTATTCAAGTCCATCCTAGGAAAAAGCTTAATTCTGTTTACTCTATCTATACCCCTCATAATCTTGTACACCTCTATTAGATCTCCTCTAAGTCTATGTCTTTCTAAGGAAAACAGTCCCAATTTGCCTAACCTCTCCTCATAACTCAGACCTTCTATACCAGGCAGCATCCTGGTAAACCTCCTCTGCACTCTCTCCGGACTCTCCACATCCTTCCGGTAGTAGGGCGACCAGAACTGGACACAGTATTCCAAACGAGGTCTAACCAACGTTTTATACAACTGCAACATTAAAGGCCAGCTCTTGTACTCTATACCCCTTCCTATAAAGGCTAGCATACTATATGCTTTCTTCACAACGTTCTCCACTTGCTCTGCCACCTTCAGAGACTTGTTCACCTGCACCCCCAGGTCCCTCTGCGTTTCTATACTCTTAATAGGTCTACCCTTTATCATATACCTCCTCCCTACATTCTTTCTCCCAAAATGCATCACCTCACATTTATCAGGATTGAATTCCATCTGCCATCTGTCTGCCCAAGCTACCAGCCTATCTATGTCCTGCTGCATCGCCTGACAATGCTCCTCTCTATCCGCAAGTCCAGTCATCTTTGTATCGTCTGCAAACTTGCTGATCACTCCACTTACTCCCTCTTCCAAGTCATTTATATATATTACAAATAGAAGAGGTCCCAGTACTGCGGCACACCACTAGTGACCGACCTCCAGCTAGAAAAACACCCTTCCACTATTACTCTCTGTCTCCTATTGCCAAGCCAGTTACTTATCCATCTAGCTACCTGTCCTTGTATCCCATGAGCCTTGACCTTCTCAACTAACCTCCCATGAGAGACTTTGTCAAACACCTTACTAAAATCCATATAGACGACATCAACGGCTCGCCCTTCGTCCACCATTTTTGTCACCTCCTCAAAACATTCTACCAGATTTGTAAGGCACAAATCCCCTTAACAAATCCATGCTGCGTATCCCTAATCAGATTGCAATGCTCTAAGTGCCTGTACATCCTATCTCTAAGAATCCCCTCCAACATCTTCCCTACCACTGACTTCAAAGTCACCGGCCTGTAATTTCCAGGGTTATCCCTACTACCCTTTGTAAACAACGGTACAACATTAGGTATTCTTCAGTCCTCTGGGACCTCACCTGTAAGTCTTCGATTTCTCTGAATGCCTTGAGAGACCTCAATTCTTCGATGTTTCTGCTCGCAGAACTGGAATGAGGTGCGAATAACTCTCTAAACATGAATTAACATGCAAATTGCTGTCAGTTATAAACTGGTAAAACAGACATTAAATGACCGATGCCACTAAAACAGGTCTCATGAATTGACTCAACAGTCTATTCAGCATTTAGATTGTCAAAATTATTCATAAAGTCTTTTAAAGATCTGAAGAATTTCAGCTTCACCTCTAGAATGTAGCCTGATTCCCAGGCAGCAACAATGCACAACAAACTCGAGTTTCATGGGTATGATTTCACCAGAAATAGCACGTGTCTGCAAAACTACTTGAACTCAGTCTGGATGATTTAGATCCATCAGTGTTGTCTTCAAGCAACAGAAATGGTTGCAACAAGTATGTATTTTATTGTTCTCCAATTCTGGATCTAGCCTGTCTTCTTCAGCATGCTGGTACTGCATCACTGCACTCAACTTCCACTGAGCTCTGGTAGAATGTCTTCTTTTTATATCGTTTCAAGCAGATGTTTTGTTTTCAGTATCTGTTTCAGTTTTAATTTTTTTAGTAACTGGGAGAGTCAATTTTAGAACATAGAACATAGAACAATACAGCACAGAACAGGCCCTTCGGCCTTCGATGTTGTGCCGACCAAAATAAAAAGCAATGCCCCTCCTAACTAAACCATTCCCTTCTCATCCATATACTTATCAACTAAACTCTTAAACGCCACCAAACTTGGCGCATCTACAACAGCTGCAGGCAGGGCATTCCACTCCCTAATCACTCTGAGTAAAGAACCTACCTCTCATATCCGTCCTATAACTCATACCCCTTAATTTAAAGCTGTGTCCCCTCGTGCTAGCTTTCTCCATCCTAGGAAAAAGGCTATCACTGTCCACCCTATCCAAACCTCTAATTATCTTATATGCTTCAAGAAGATCCCCCCTTAGCCGCCTCCTTTCTAACGAAAACAACCTCAAATCCTTCAACCTCTCTTCATAGGACCTGCCCTCCATACCAGGCAACATCCTGGTAAACCTCCTCTGTACCCTCTCCACTGCCTCCACATCTTTCTTATACTGTGGCGACCAGAACTGCACACAATACTCCAAGTGCGGCCGCACTAGAGTTTTGTACAGCTGCAACATGATGCGGCGGCTCCTAAATTCAATCCCCCTACCAATAAAAGCTAAGACTCCATAAGCCTTCTTAACAACGTTATCCCCTTGACTGCCTACTTTCAGGGATCTATTGACACATACACCAAGATCCTTCTGTTCCTCAACACTATTAAGAGCCCTACCCGTAGCCCTATACTCTACACATTTATTGTTCCTGCCAAAGTGCATTACCTCACACTTTTCCACATTAAACTCCATTTGCCACCTCTCGGCCCAGCTCTGCAACTTGTCAAAGTCTCTCTGCAAACTATAACACCCCTCTTCACTATCTACCACTCCACCGACTTTAGTGTCATCTGCAAATTTACTAATCCATCCTCAATACCCTCATCCAGATCATTTATAAAAATTACAAACAGCAGGGGCCCCAAAACAGACCCCTGAGGCACACCACTCGTCACCGAACTCCACGATGAATATCTACCATCAACCACCACCCTCTGTCTTCTATCTGCCAGCCAATTCCTAATCCAATTAGCTAAATCACCCTCTATTCCACACATCTGCATTTTCTGTAGAAGTCTTCCATGGGCCACCTTATCAAAAGCCTTACTAAAGTCCATTTCTTTCTCCATTTACCTTTAAACCCATTGTCCTTTTCACTGATTTCAATTAGACTTTTTCTCCAAAATATTCAAGCTTTGTCTATCGATTCCATCACAGCGTTCATGTCCGAAACAACTGTGTTGACTGTTTTTCCACAGATGTTGACTAATATTTGTACGTTCAGCTGTCTCTACTTCATATAATTCTGTAATAGAGTCACTTTTCTATATATTGAAAAGAAAGTCATTGTTTGTCCATTATCATTGATGACGACCTCGACACCATTAGTCATTTTGAGGCTGGTTGTGGTGTGCCCGAAAATGACTGATCAGGCCAATTCGGGCACGAAATGTCCTGGCACACATTGGGCATTTATGTAGTTGTTGCGCTGGTGGCTCTGGACTTGCACGGCTTGCACTTAATTTGTGCCTCAGCAATACACCTTGCTTCATGAGCTTGACAGCTTTTGTGGAAGAGCAGCGCCAGGTAGGGTGGTTTTGTGTCAGCGTTTCCCAGGTGATCGTGAAAATCTCAAGCGACTTCAGGGAGGCTTTGAGTATGTCTTTGAAATGTTTCTTCTGCCCTCCGTGCGAGCATTTTCTAGCAGAGAGTTCCCCCAAAAGAAACTGCTTGGGTATGCGCTCATCTGACATACGGATGACATGATCTGCCCATCAGGTCTGCGCTCTCATCAGCAGTGTGTGGACTAATGGTAGATTTGCTCTAGAAAGAACTTCAGTGTCTGGTACTTTGTCTTGCCATCAGATGCATAATGTTCTGCAAATTCATTTCATATGGAAATGATTGAGCTATCTTACGTGCCTTTGGTACACAGTCCACGTTTCACAGGCATACAGGAAGGTAGTGAATACCATGGCTCTGTAGAACTTCAGTTTTGTTGCTCGGTGATTCCTCAATGTTCCCATACAGTGGAGCGCAGTCTACCAAAAGCAGAACTTGCCTTTGCTATTCTGCAGTTAACTTCTGCATCAATAGTCACTGCTTGGGAGAGGGTGCTGCCAAGATAAGTGAACTGGTCCACTGCCTGTAGTTTCTGCCTTTTGATTGTGATTATGGGTTCTGTGTACGGTGCACGAGGAGCAGGCTGTTGCATGATTTCGGTCTTTTTAATGTTGATGGCGAGTCCAAAGTTGTCAAAAGCCATGGAAAATTTGTCCAAACTGACTTGCATCTCTGGTTGTGAGCCAGCATACAGAGCGCAGTCATCAGCAAAGAGGAAATCTCTCAGAACAGTCTCATTCACTTTGGTAATAGCTTGAAGTCTCCTCAGGTTGAAAAGCTTCCTGTACACTCTTGAGGCTGATTCCAGCAACACTGTCCTGGAAGGCGTCATTCAGCATGGCAGTAAATATCATGCTGAAAAGTGTAGGTGCAAGCACGCAGCCCTGTTTGACGCCATTGGTGACTGGGAATGCCTCAGAGGATTCTCTGTCATCCAGTATTCTGGCCATCATGCCATCATGGAACTGGCATACCATCTGAATGAATTTGTGGGGGAGTCGAACTTTGGCATGATCCTCCACAGGCCTTGTTGGCTTACAGTATCAAAGGCTTTCATGGGGTCAACAAAGGTTGTGTAGAGCTCACGATTCTGCTCCTGACACTTTTGAAGTTGGAGCACAGCAAAAATCATGTCAGTAGTCCCACGACCTTTGCGGAAGCCACACTATGACTCTAGAAGCAGGCCCAGCTCCTGATGAGTGACCAGACAATTTAGCAGGACTCTTGTGAGGGAGAGCAGCGATGGTTGTCGCATTCTTACCGATTGCCTTTCCTCTTGTAGAGGTGTACGATGGAAGCATTTTTAAGTTCCTGAGGAATGAATCCTTGCTTCCAAAAGGACTGGAACAACTCAGTGAACTTCTTGATAAGTGCAGGACTAGCAGTTTTATAGATCTCTGCAGATATGGCGTCTGCCTCTGGGGTTTTGCCACTGGGCAGCTGGCTGCTATTACCGTTGGTCATCCATGGCGCTGTTGATATCAACCTGAGGAATCCTGTCTCATCGTTAATAGATGACGGTTGGTTGAAGACAGCTTCAAAGTGTTCAGCCCATCTCTGCAGGATCTGAGCCTTCTCTGTAATGAGGGGAGAGGGTAGCTTCTGAGAGATTGAGGTATATAGAGAGTTTTGAGGGCTTCATAGAACCGTTTCAAGTGGTTTCTGTCAGTATATGCCTGTATTTCATCTGCCTTGGCGCTCAGGCAGGCATCCTGCATTTTACGCAATTTATTTTGGACTGTCCTACAAGCACTGGCAAAAACATTTTTCTTGGCAGCTGAAGGTGGGTCATTCCAACAGGCCCGGTGAAGATGGTGCTTTTCAACAAATAGAGCCTGTACCTCCTCATCAAACCAATCACGCTGCTTGCGGGTGCAGGGTCCAAGTATCTTCAGCGCAGAAGTATGGAAAGCTACCCTGAAGTGTTCCCATCGTCCTCAGCACTGTCTGCGAGGTATAGGTCAGCAAGCTTAATTTCTAAATCTTCAGCCAGTGCTGAAGCTATGCTGGGGTTCTTTAACTTAGCCGCATTGATTCTTTTCATAACCTTGCTTCTTTGTGGTCACCTCTGGAGTCTGATGCGGAGCCCCATTTTGGAGACAATGAGCCTGTGATCTGTCCAGCAGTCAGCACCACACATGGCCTTGGTTACTCTGACAACCTGCCTTTCTTTTTTCCTGATAACAACATAGTCAATAAGATGCCAAAGCTTAGAATGGGGGTGCATCCAGGAGGTCTTGTTATGGGTAGACAGACAGGAAGTTGTGTTGGTGATGAGGAGGTCGTGTACTGCACAGGTCTTCACTAAGAGAAGGCCATTACTGTTACACTTACCCACTCCGTGCCTCCCGATGACTCCCTGCCAGATTGCAGAGTCACACCCTACTCTTGCATTGAAATCACCGAGCAAGTTCAGCTTGTTGGTACTGCTCACGGCTGATAGTAGGGTGTCTAGTTCTCCGTAGAACTTGTCTTTCATCTTGTCCGGGTTATTCGTTGTGGGGGCATAGGCGCTGATCAGGGTGGCTTGACTTCTGTTCTGTAGCGGAAGCTGTAATGTCATAAGCCAGTCGTTCACACACTTGGGTAGACTATCAAGTTTCATAACTTTACAAAGCATTGCATTGTTATTTTTTCACTTGCCATGGTATCAGTAAAATTTGGGTAAATTACTTTTTTCACCTCTATTCATGTTACTTCATGTCAAGTTTAAAATTAAAGGAACAGTGAGGATTTCTAAAGTGAATCTTAAAAAATACAATCCAGTATTTCTGATGGTGAATCCAACTCCAGCATCACGACGCTCATCGCTGCCGCAACTGCTCCAGAAAAAAGTGTATCCACCTCCAGTTTCAGCCAACTGACCTATGTTGGCAAGACAAGTTTTGTTCAGGGCTGCAGTGTCAATGATGTATCTTACAAGCTCTCTGGCAACTAAGGCTGTCCTTCTCTCTGTCTGCTGTAGAGTTGTCCAAAAGCGTGCACACATTCCAAATGTCAATGGTGAGCAATGTCACCTTGTGTTTTATTTTGTGTGTTTGACCACAAGATGGGATCCCCGCCAGCCGCAGTAAACTGTCCAGGGTGAGTGAAGCAGGCAATGTTTAGGGCACCTCTTCTAGCCCCTTCCTCATTCTATGGAGATGAACAGTGCATTCCTGAAGAGGACTGCTCAGCCAGGTAGACACCAAGTTCCACTGCTGCTTCAATCAATGGAAAATGACCATTAGACCTGAGCCGCCTGCATGCAGGTCTGTGACTACAGCTCCCAGTGTATCCACACCTGCTGCTTCGTTGTTCTCCCATCGCCACAGGTCTTCAAGGATTGAACAGGACACACGATGATGATGGTGTTGAATCTAGCGCTTTGGATTAAAGTGAGGGAGAGTTGCGCAGCGTCAGCCTCACTCTTCTTCCCAATTCCCATCTAGATCCAGTGGTAAGACAAGAGTCAAGACGGCTGGAGTGGAACAAGGACAGTGGATGACCAAGACGTCTTCTTTGTCTTGTCCTCCTCTTTGCGTTCCACAACGCTTGCAGAGACTGTCTTCTTGACCGTTGGACTCTGTCTTCACATGGTGGGATAGACATCTCCCTATCTCACTAGGGGGTTGAGACCCGTCAGCTACCCTCTGCTAGTTTAGCCAGCTTGTCGAGGCTGTTGCCCAGGGTATGGCCACTGTCGTATGTAAACAGCTATGGGGAGCCACAGGTGAGAGCTGAGTGCCAGGTGGAGACAAAGGATAGACAATCCGCCCTGAAAGGATGCGACTTGTTCCCCCACCAAAGATATTACCCCTTTTTGACACCCCATACATGCCCTAAAGAAGGTAGCCCATGTTCTGTTAGACTACTGCAGGACATTTTAAAAAGTGAGAAATTAAACAAGGATCTTTTGCTATAACTGGCCTTTTGGTGGAGGGGGAAACTTTTTGTTTTAGGTCACATTCCACTAAACCTTTCTGCAAATTGAGCATGTGTGGATAGTGAACCAGGACAGGATTGTGCTCGGTTGTGATGTTTCTGTTGTAGCATAACCTTCCAGGAATCACTCATATCTAAGGATCTAGAAGATGAATGGCTGTTTGGATCCATATGGATTCTGCTGAAGGGGCATGAATCATGTCATTAGAAATAAAAGGGAGGAATACAATTTGTCTTTCTTTAAAAAAGACCTATTTAGTATGTATTTAATATTGTAACCAACCATATTATTAAATCTAAAATTGTAAATATCATTTTGCACTATCTGCAAAAGTACATCATGTTATTCTATTCATTGGGTTAATCTACCATCTTGGAGCTCACCCCAGCTATCTACACAGCAAACTTGTCATATTAGTGTTGCGTGCAATTCTCCACATGTTTTAGTGCACCTACTGGAATTCACTATCTAAATTTTAAGTTCTATTTGTTGCACTACACAAAAATATTCCCAATTGATCCTGTGATAAATAAAGTTTTTAAAGCTTCATCTTATTAGTGTCTTACACTTACACTACAATAAAGTTGCTGTGAAAATTCCCTAGTCACCACACTCTGTCACCTGTTTGGGTACACTGGCCATGTTAAATTCTCCCTCAATGTATCTAACTAGCTTGTCTTTCAAACTGTGTGAGGAAACTGGAGCATCTGGAGAAAATCCATGCAGACTCCACAAAGTGACCGAAACTGGGGATCGAACCTGGGTGCCAGGTGCTGTGGGGCAGCAGTGCTGACCATGCCACCCAGACTTCTTGTGATGTTTAGTAATACAGTAAATAGCATGCGGCAACTTCAACCTTACAATCAGCATGAAGAAGATGGAAGTCATGTATCAGCCTGCATGCAGGCCCAGTTTGAGTCCATGTTTCAGTTCATGACCAGAAACTATCAGCAGTGGATAAGTTAATTTATTTCTGCACACTTTCTTCAGCTGTCTATATTGATGACAAGACACATATCAGTCCAGAATGAAAAAACATAAGTCTACCTACCAAGCAGAAGTCGAGAGAACATTAGTCTAGCCCTTTCTACTTTACGCATGTGAGACTTGGACTGCCTGCTTGCACCATGCCAAAAAAGCTCAACCACTTCCATTTGAACAGTCTTCTTCCAAAATTCGGATAGCAGAACACATTATCAGAAATTGATGTGTTTGTTCAAGCTAGCATGCCAATCATCCACATCACATTGAGGCAGTTACAGTTGAGATTTCTCAGTGTGCCTACATGCTTGACACTCACATACTGAAGCAAATTTTCTGTGGAGAACCAAATCTGGAGTTTGTTGCCATGGTTGAGGGAAGAATTACAAGGACATTGAAAGATTAAATTATGTATTTTGATATTGGCCTCAAGTCCTGGAAGAAGCTTGCCCAGGATCACTGCACTTGATGAAACCAAATAAAAAAAAAAAAAGGTCTGGCTTCCTTGGAAAGCAAGAGTACATAAGGAGCAGATAGAAAATGCAAAGAGAAAAAATTCCAAGCCAGCAAAACTTAAGTCTGTGATTATCCTCTTCTATTTGTAGCAGAACCTTCTGGCATAGATCAGTCTCAGCAATCATCTACGTGCTCACCAGAACCCTACCAAACCAAATGATGGACATGATCATCTTCACCTTGAAGGGTGAACAAGAACAAGAAAATGTTATTCTATTACTTTGTGCATGTTACAGAATATTGTGGTAAAGCATACCTTATTCAAGTAACTTGTGTGGAAATTTTCTGTCTTGTAATTTCCCCTTTTTTTGTGATGAATCAGTAATTGCTTACTACCATTTTGCCAACAAATGGAAACAATACTTTGTCCTTTCACGATGTTTCAGAATTTTATAAACTTTCATTAAATTCTCTCCTTGCATTCTTTGTCCCACTGAAATACCCCCAATAATTTCACCTTTCTTCACAACTATAACCATTTGCTTCTGAAGTATCATTATTGGGAATCTTCACCATGCCTTCTCCTTGACTCTAATGTTCCTACTAAAAGTTAATTTGTCAAAACATTGTATGTAATATCCTTTGTTATGTGTAGCATTCCATGTGTAAAACCCAAAATCCACCTTCCGTTTTTAGGACTTTCTCCACCTGCATTCTCTAATGTTAAAGACCTGTGCCTGCATCTTTAGATCTACTTGTTCCTTCACTCTGTTAGGAACCATGCTATATAGATAATTGTATTTTCTATAAAACAAAAGATCTAGGATTACATTATACGATAATTAAGTGTTGATGTTGAAGTGGTGATTATAAGACCAGCAGACCATGTTTGGCAAGTAGAGAGTAGAATCAGATAATTGTTTATTTCTCATTGGACAATATAAAATATGTTCCATTGCCCATGAACTCCATCAAAAGATAGCTGAGTAGTTAAATAGTCAAAAGCTACATGGATTGCCTTTGGACCCTTGGTACAACATCACATTATCTATGGAGAACGCAGCAGCTTGCCAAGATTGACTAATGTTGATTGGGATGTTGGAAAGGTCTCGGGCAGAGTTTCCTCTTTTTACATCCCCTGCTGCTACTCACCTCTCTCAGTAAGTGAGGTTAGGGTTGAATGGGTTAGGCTTTTCTTCTTCAGTAGAAGAGGATAATCACAGACTTAAGTTTTTCCCCAGTAGGTTGAATGGGTTAGGCTTTTCTTCTTTGTACCAACTTTAAGCTGCAGCACATAAATGATCAATCAATTATTACGTGTGCTTTTCTATAGTTAAGTCCCAATGTGCTTCCTATTGTAACTTAGCAATTGAATTGTTTAAGATGAATATCTTTTCTGTTAAAAGTGATGTATAAAGTAATTTATTAAAAGCATGCGAGGAGTTCATATGAATATCGCAGTATAATTTATCGATTTGGATTTCATTGAATAAATTTGGCAGAAATTATGTCAATTCTAAATAAAGTTAGTTGGAATTGGTACGTTGTTCCAGAGACTACTTCTGAAACGTTGCTATAATTACCATTGAATGGCAGATTCCTCAGCAACCAGTTCCCTGCATCTATGTTATCCTTGGCAGGAAGAAAAGCAGGTTTTATTCCTTGAACAGCTCCATGGGTACTATTATTCCTGTCTTTGTTTTATGTTTCATCAAGTACACTTGAATTATGTGGCTAGGCATCATCTCATCATCTTCATCCCTCCCCCAGCTACTTTGATTACAACTGTTCCATTCCTCTCCCTTAAGCTCCTCCAATGTGGGATTCTTGCTTATAAACATCAATCAGGGCTGACATCTTTGTTGTCTGAGAGTTTAATGAATTCATGTGTGTGGTGGCTGCTTCATGTAGTAACATATGAGGTAGAGAATGAGCCATTGATTAATTTTGGAAAAGTGGCTCTGAAGAAGTGTTGAAAATGGACTTGAAACATTAACGCTGTTTCTTTTCCACAGATGCTGCCAGATCTACTAGGTTTTCCCAACATTTTTTTTTGTTTTTGTATCAGTGACCAACCAATTTAGCAGCTTTAGCAGCCAACCTGCCAATTTATCCCAACATGAGTTAAAATAGATTTATGCATCCTCTTCCTGAACAAAACTGTTGTTGTGAATAGATTCTTAGTGTCATGTTTCAAATATAAAAGAACAAAGTCCTGAGAATTCTCTGAAATTTGACTTGATCAGTTTCATAGGATTTTTTAATGACTCTATGATGATATGAGTTACTGCAATGCTGGTTTAGTATTCAAGTACAGCCTCATGTTGTCACTTTCATAGAACATAGAACATTACAGCACAGAACAGGCCCTTTGGCCTTCGATGTTGCGCCGACCAATATAAAAAGCAATGACCCTCCAAACTAAACCATTCCCTTCTCTTCCGTATACTTATCAACTAACCTCTTAAATGCCACCAAACTTGCAAACTTTCAGACTTGGTTATATAAATTAGATTTATCGAGATCACTAAAAGTTCTTGCATCATGTTATACTGATCACTCTGCAGAAAAGTTAATGAGAGCAAAGGTCAGCTTTTTTTGGATTAGCTTTGTATTTTGAATACTAGGTGTTTCTGGTTGTTTATTTGAAACTTTTGGTCTCCTGCAATTCCAAGTGAAGGATATGTCTTTTTATTTATTCAGATTTGTTTGTCTGTATCAGCTTTGTCCTGTTTTATATTGGTTTGAGCTCTGTCAGGATTAGTTCTGGTAATGTTGCTTCTGTATTCAGTGTAAAAATTATATTGGGAATCTAGCATATACATAATCTTGGTTTGTATATGCAGTGCATTAGAAGTGTAAGTATTGTGTTACATAACATGATACTACATTTCCACTAAATCACACAATATTTTGCGACATCAAATATGAAAACCTCTATCGTAATGAAAGTTGACTTTTCAGTTATCAATTTACTGCTTGTCATTTAGTGTGATGCCATGGTTAATTGCTTCTCATTGGAGAGTCTTCTAAGTGTAACTTTCATCAATAATGCTCAGATCATCTATTTTCAGATTGGGCTTGGACTATTATTATTCATGAAGCTACTGAGTACTGCGAGTATTTCCTGGGAAGGCTAAGTTCTCTTTATAAGTGACAGGAACAGATGACTTTATTTCACGTTAAAGTACCCAGATGCAAGATGTCACTTTAAACTCTCAGCTGCATTGTAACTCTAAATTAGTCCAAAGACTCTGACCACTTTCTTTCAATGCTTTATATTTTCAAATCATATTTTACTGGCACAGCTGTAAAATATGATTTTTTACATATTTTAGCCAAATCTTTTGTTTTTGTTTTCTTTTCTGCTGCTTATGTGAACAGGATAGACCTTGTAGGAAAAAAACCTTCAAGATGTAAATCTGTATTTTTCATTGGTTTATTGTTAACAGCATGTTTATGAATGCTTGAAATATTTCTGTGCTGGTACGGTCACGGTTGGAACTGAAGATGAATTTGTGGGAGCAATGGTTTGGACCTGTTTTGCGTGCTTTTTTGTTCTTTGTTCTTTGTCTTTCTGAGGCTGGCCAATCCAATGTTTGATTTTGGTGCTTACTCTGCTGCATAGCCTTGGAATATTTGTTGTTGTTGATTATAAGCAATAACCCATAGGCCTGTGAATAAGCTACTGGCAACTAATACAGTATTCATCAGTTGTCATAAGATGTCTCTCCTCTAGTGTCACAGTATCCCTGAAAAGTTGACAACCATACTTGACCAACATTGAGCATGCATTCGGCAGGTGGTGCGGGTACAGCTCTTGGATGTTGATTCATGGGTTGCCTGGTACCTCATGTCGTAAATGAGTGCTTTATGTGGACCATCTGAAGGGCACCACGACAGCTCAGAGACTATCGATGTGGCTGTGCAGACACTTGGAATTGGGCCGGTGTCTGCGGGAGTTTGCGCGTTCTCCCCGTGGTTGCGTGGGTTTTCTCCGGGCACTCCGGTTTCCTCCCACAACCCAAAAATTCGCTCTTAGGCTGATTGGGAAACAAATTGTCCCTATGGTGAGAATTTTCCATATTAGGAATAATATATATTATATAGGAATATTAAAATAGGATAATGGATTTGCTACTATATAGTATGACGGCGGCGCGGGCTCGTTGGGCCGAAGGGCCTGTTTCCCGTGCTGTGTTGCTTAAAAAAAAGTCTCTAAAGATTCCATTTTGAGAATCACTGAAATAGAAGAACACTAAAATCACAAGCCATTTGTAAAGCTGGTGGGAGGTTAAAGCTACGGAGGGGAAAGGTTTTGAAAAACAAGATTGTGAATTTTAAAATTGAAGTGGCCGAACCATGAGTTAATTTTCGTTATCTAAGCATTGGAGTGGTGGTTGAATGGGAATTGGTGCAAGCAACAGAGTTTTCAAGCATTCTTATTTTCTGTAGGATAGAAGTGAAAGGCCGGCCAGGAGAATATTAAAATAATGTACTTCAGAGGTACCTGGCATACTGAATGTTTCAGCAGCTGATAAATTGAGATAGGTTGGAGTTAGGAAGTTATGGAGATAGTAGTCAGTGAATTTTATGATGGGGTATATATGTGTTTGGAGACTTGTCTTGGAAACAAATATTGCAAACTGTCTGATTTCAGCCCTGGGTAGTTAACAAGGTGATTAATTGAATTGATGGCTAGGGGACAGAGTTTGTGATGGGGACCGAGCACAATGGTTTTGAGGCTTCAGTCTTCACAATATTTAGCTATAGAGAATTTTTGTACATCCAGTATTGGATGTCACATAAATCATGTGACAAATCAGACAAAAGAGGGGTTGAGAGAGGTGGCAGTGATATAGCAAAGCTGGATGAGTTATCATTTTACATTTAACATGAGTACACCATTCCTTTGTCCAAAGGTGGCTTGAATGCAAAGCTTCAAAATGATCACAAACAAAGCATCCTATTCCAGTCAACTCCCCAATTTCTGTACCACCAATCATTGAAACTGGTATGTAAGAAGTCCAATCCTTGTGTTGAGCCTTTAAGGTCCCTCGAAATTTTCTTTTTTGCATTTCTGCCACCTTGCATCACAGGTCGAGATGAAACAAAAACATATTGAGCTCTGAAATAGGAACATGTGGGGCAGGATTTTACGGCATGCTCGTCCCAAACCCTAAAATCCCGCCTGAAGTTAACAGACCTTCCCATTGTCTGTCCCTCGCCCACTATGATTCCCATCACGGATGTGATCTCTGATCTTAAGTTGGTTGTTTTTGTTTTCAATTTACCAATATCTTTCACTGAAATGTCCAATGTACAAAAAGGTCCTCATAAAATTGGTTCTTTTTCCTATGTTGTATTGGAGAATTAGCCTCTGACCAAAAAAATAGAATTAAGTACTGAGTGCTTCTGTCAAAGATGTAAGGAGGCAATACTTAGTGGAGAATCAATGCTACTGTTTCAATTTTGTGGGTCTGAGGATAAATCAATAAGTCATAAAATTGCAAAACCTTGAGTGAATTATATCATGATTGCATGAAGTATAAAAGGTGCTTGCAGATTCATTGTCATTTTTTAGTGGTTTCTTTCAAAATTTTGAAGTGTAATGAAACATTGAAGTCCTGAAACTGGGACAAACAGGCACTATCCAAAAGTTAGTATTAATAATGTCACTGAAGTTATCCTAATTGTTCCTTGGGAGCACGGTGGAGAGGCAGTGATTTGCGAGTGGAGAGCTTGTGAGTGAGTAGAGCGATTTTTTTTTTTTAAGTCTAAATTTTACTAGTTTTTTTTTTAAACTTTTTAAACTTGTAAACCCGGAAGGTGTTGCAAAGCACCTTGGTAGTGTAGTTTTTTTTTTCAACCTCACTATAAATTGGAGTGGTGTGGAATCCCGATACTCTACACAAGTAGAGTATCCCAACCCCCTCTCCTCCTCTAACCTAAAAAAGAGAGAGAGAGAAGCTCTGAGAAGGAGCAGGTAAGTTTGTTTTTGTGTGAGCTGTAAGGTCCTTGGCTCACAGGGCCTAAGCAAAAAGGGGAGGCAAGGTAAGTTTTTTTTTAATCTTTCTTACTTTTTTTTTCTCTGGGTTACTAAAAAGGGGCAAGCATGGGTGTGAGGCCAGCATGTTGTTGCCAGTGTAACATGTGGGAGGTCTTGGAGGCTCCTGGTCTCCCAGATGTCCATACCTGTGATCGCTGTGTGGAGCTGCAATCCCTACGGGACCAGGTAAAAGAACTGAAAATGCAGCTCGAGGACCTTCGACTCATTAGGGAGAATGAGGAGATTATTGATAGGAGCTACAGACAAGTAGTCACACCAGGGCAAAGGGAAGAAGGCACATGGGTAACTATTAGGAAGGGGAAACCTCAGGTGATGGAGAGTACACCGGTGGATGTCCCCCTTCAAAATAAGTACTCTTGCCTGAGTACTACTGTGGGGGACAGCTCATCCAAGGGAGGCAGCGGTGGCCAGCTCCCTGGAGCTGAACAAAAACAAAAACCTAAAAAACAGAGCAAAAAGGCAGTGCTTATAGGGGACTCCCTAGTGAGGGGGGCGGACAGGCGTTTTTGTGGACGCAGACGGGAGTCGCGGATGGTGGTATGTCTCCCTGGAGCTGGGATTCGGGATGTCTCTGGACGCGTCCCAGACATCCTGAAAGGGGAGGGTGAGGAACTGGAAGTTGTAGTACATATAGGTACTACTGACATAGGCAGGAAGAGGGAAGTGGACATGAAAAGGGATTATAGGGAACTGGGTAGGCAGCTGAGAAAGAGGAAAGCGAAGGTAGTAATCTCAGGATTGCTGCCTGCGCCTCGGGAGAGAGAGAGCAGGAATAGTATGAGGTGGAGGTTGAATACATGGCTGAGGGACTGGAGCAGGGGGCAGGGATTCCGGTTCCTGGATCATTGGGACCTCTTTAGGGGCAGGTGTGACCTGTACAGCAAAGACGGGTGGCACCTGAATCCCAGGGGGACTAATATCTTGGCGGGAAGACTGGCTAGGGCTACTGGGGGACTTTAAACTAGAAAGGTTAGGGGGAGGGAATAGTGATGTGGAGACTGGGAGCAAGGAAGTTAGCTCCCAGGTAGGGAAGGACTCTAGGCAGGATGAGAGGCAGGTTAGACGAGTGGGGGAGAAGGGAAATGTCCAGTCTGAGGGACTGAGCTGTGTCTATTTTAATGCCAGGAGTGTAGTAAATAAGGTGGATGAACTTAGGGCGTGGATTGCTGCTTGGGATTGTGATGTGGTGGCCATTACAGAGACTTGGATGTCTCAGGGACAGGACTGGGTACTACAGGTCCCGGGATTCAGATCCTTCAGGAAGGACAGGGAGGGAGGCAAAAGAGGTGGTGGAGTGGCACTGTTGATCAGGGACAGTGTCATGGCTGCAGAGAAGGTGGATACCGAGGAGGGAATGTCTACGGAGTCTCTGTGGGTGGAAGTTAGGAATAGCAAAGGGTCGGTGACGTTGCTGGGTGTATTCTATAGGCCGCCCAATAGTGACAGGGAAGTTGAGGTGCAGATAGGGAAACAGATACTGGAGAGATGTAGAAATAACAGAGTTGTTGTGATGGGAGACTTCAATTTCCCAAACATCGACTCGAATATCCCAAGGGTAAGGGGTTTGGATGGGGAGGAGTTTGTTAGGTGTGTTCAGGAGGATTTCCTGACACAGCACGTGGACAAGCCTACGAGAGGAGAGGCTGTACTGGACCTGGTACTAGCTAATGAACCAGGACAGGTGATGGATCTCTCGGTAGGAGAGCATCTTGGGGATGGAGATCGTAATTCTATCTCCTTCACCCTTGCATTGGAAAAGGATAGGATCAGGCAGGCTAGGAAGGTGTTTTTCTGGAATAAGGGGAAATATGAAGACATCAGGCAGATGTTGGGGTGAATAAACTGGAAGGAGGTGTTCTTGGGGAAAAGCACAGAAGGAAGGTGGCAGATATTCAAGGAATGCTTGTCTGGAGCTCTGCACGACAAAGTTCCAGTGAGACAAGGAGGTTTTGGTAGGTCGAGGGAACCGTGGTGCACGAAGGCTGTGGTGAACCTAGTCAGGAAGAAAAGAAAGGTATATAAAAGGTTCAAAGAGCTAGGAGATGTTGGGGATCTAGAGAAGTATAAGGCTTATAGAAGAGAGCTTAAAAAGGAAATTAGGAGAGCCAGAAGGGGTCATGAGAAGGCCTTGGCTGGTAGGATTAAGGAGAATCCCAAGGTCTTCTACAAATATGTGAAAAGTAAAAGGATGAGAAGAGAAGGGATAGGACCTATAAAAGGTGAAGGGGGAAAAGTCTGTATGGAAGCGGAAGAAATGGCTGAGGTGCTTAATGAGTACTTTGCCTCAGTATTCACGGTGGAAAGTGATCTGGGAGGATGCACTACAAGTTTATGGCAGACTGAAAAGATTAAGTATGTAGATATTAAGTAAGCGGATGTGTTAGAACTTTTAAATGCCATCAAGATAGACAAGTCTCCGGGACCAGATGGGATGTACCCCAGGTTATTGTGGGAGGTGATGGATGTCATTGCGGGAGGTGAGGGATGTCATTGCAGAGCCCCTGGCGATGATCTTTGCGTCGTCGATGGAGACGGGAGAGGTTCCGGAGGATTGGAGGATTGCAGACATGGTCCCTATTTTCAAAAAGGGAACAGGGATAGTCCTGGAAATTACCGACCAGTGAGTCTGACCTCAGTGGTTGGTAAGCTGTTGGAGAGGCTTCTGAGGGACAAGATTTACGAGCATTTGGAGAAGTTTAGGTTGATTAGAAATAGTCAGCATGGTTTTGTAAGAGGCAGGTCGTGCCTTACGAGCTTAATTGAGTTCTTCGAAAATGTGACTGAACACATTGACGAAGGAAGAGCAGTGGACGTGGTGTACATGGACTTCAGCAAGGCATTTGACAAGATCCCCCATGCAAGACTTCTTGAGAAGGTGAGAGGGCATGGGATCCAAGGGGCTTTGGCCTTGTGGATCCAGAACTGGCTGCCTGCAGAAGGCAGAGGGTGGTTGTGGATGGCTCTTTTTCTGCATGGAGGTCGGTCACCAGTGGAGTGCCCCAGGGATCTGTTCTAGGACCCTTGCTGTTTGTCATTTTCATAAATGACCTGGATGAGGGAGTGGAGGGATGGGTGAGTAATTTCGCCGATGACACGAAGGTCGGTGGTGTTGTGGATGGTCTGGAGGGATGTCAGAAGTTGCAGCAGGACATCGACAGGATGCAAGACTGGGCGGAGAAGTGGCAGATGGACTTCAACGCGGATAAATGTTTTGTGGTCCATTTTGGCAGATCCAACGGGATGAATGAGTACACTATCAAAGGTAGGAGTCTTAGCTGTGTGGAAGAGCAGAGGGATCTTGGGTCCGGGTCCATAAGACTCTCAAATCGGCCTCCCAGGTGGAGGATGTGGTTAAGAAAGCTTACGGTGTACTGGCCTTCATTCATCGAGGGATTGAGTTCAGGAGTCAGAAGGTAATGCTGCAGCTTTATAGGACCCTTGTCAGACCACACTTGGAGTACTGTGTGCAGTTCTGGTCACCTCACTATAGGAAGGACATGGAAGCTATTGAAAGGGTGCAGAGGAGATTTACAAGGATGTTGCCTGGATTGGGAGCATGCCTTATGAAGACAGGTTGAGGGAGCTGGGACTGTTCTCCCTGGAGAGACGAAGGTTGAGAGGCGACCTGATAGAGGTTTACAAGATGTTGAGAGGATTAGATAGGGTGGACTCTCAGAGACTATTTCCCAGGGCTGAATTGGTCACGACGAGAGGGCACAGATTTAAGGTGCAAGGAAGCAAGTACAGAGGGGATGCTAGGGGAAAGTTTTTCACTCAGAGGGTGGTGAGTGAATGGAATCGGCTGCCGTCGGTAGTGGTTAAGGCGAACTCGCTGGGGTTTTTTAAAAGACTTCTGGATGAGTATATGGGATCCAATGGGATTGGGGGTTATAGATAGGTCTATGGCTGGGTATGTTTTGATGTGTTCGGCACAACTTGTGGGCCGAAGGGCCTGTTTGTGCTGTAGTGTTCTATGTTCTAAGATCAATTAACCATCTTAAGATGAAGGAAACAACAAGATCTGACTTTGAAGGGAGCAGTTTGGATAAAAACTCCAATGGTCCCTTTGGTGTTTTTGTCAAAGTATTATCATTTTAAGTTAAATGAGTCTAATACCATTATCTCTCTCACTTCAAATAGAAATCTTGGAAAATCAGGACTGAGGGTGTCCTGCCTTGGCCTAGGTAAGCAAATGTTATCCTCATGTACAAACTAATTACAATTTCACTGTC
Source organism: Sphyrna mokarran (assembly GCA_024679065.1). NCBI lineage: Eukaryota > Metazoa > Chordata > Chondrichthyes > Carcharhiniformes > Carcharhinidae > Sphyrna > Sphyrna mokarran. Next base: position 16,882,422 of record JAGIQG010000028.1, on the reverse strand, counting down.
CACACATTTATATCTTATAGTTGGTGATATTTTATTCTCAGAACCTCTGCGACGTAGAAATACTAAGGTTATAAAAATCAAAACTGAAAAAAAGTGCCATTTGTTCTGTCCCATTGACTGTCCCTTCACACATTTTGAATAGCTCCATTGCTTCTACCTTTGTTTGAGGAGACTATTCTAATTGCTGTTCTCCACCTTCTGCCCCTCATAGTTATGTAAATTTGCTTATTGCTAATTTACCTTACGCACTCATCCTATTTTTTGATGTTCTTTGAATTAACTGTCGGACTTTGCCTTATCTGGGACATTTAATATTTAATAAACTTTGATGGGTAGATTAGAAAATAGTAGATTGTGTTGTTTAATGGCTTTACTTTCTGCAGAGCCCTTAAATTATTTAAAATTAGATTGCTATTTTATTGATTTGGCTTGTGCCACAGACAGTGATAGACTGACATATTTTTATCAAAATGCTAAGTAAATAATATTACTCAGCTATCCACTGACCTTAAACAAAAGGATGCTGAACATGAAAGACCTTTGCCTTTAGATTTGTTGAAGACTGCTGAACCTGCAACTGAATTTCTCATTCAAAACTGCAATGAATATTGTTCTGTGTTTTGTTTTAGCATTTGGGTTTCTTAAAAGTTCAAAACAGATAATAAAGGTCTTTAATCTTTTATCTTTAAAACAGGAACATGGGTTACCTTCGGAGGTCAGATCACTGATGAGGTATGCCTCTTTCCTCTCTTTGAATGAGATTTTTTATCACCAAATATTGTTGAACAGAGGACAGTGGATATCTTGGAGCAGTCTTAAAATGGCTATAATCTCATTAACTGCTTCAGAAGATCTCCTACATCAAAACAGTAAAGCTTATGATTTGTAAATTATGTTTACTAATTTGTCTACTAAAAATACTGACGTAGCTTGGCATTTGTGGAAGACATCAACTTGATGTCACTGAGAATGACATCTTGAAATATCCATACCAGTGTACTAACTAAAAGTGGCATTAACTCAGCAATTTTCCTCTGAAAAGCTAAAAGAGCTTTCTGGAAAATCGAAGTACCTCTCCTCCCTCTCCTGACCTGCAGCATTGGAGTATGCTTCTGATGTTGTAATACTGTATCCATTCCCTAATACACTGAAAGGGAAGTTACCTTTTTATCATGCCTTTGTTGTTTCTGAACACAAAAAAAATGTAAATTTTCAATCACTGTGCCAGACATTTGCGTAAGTTTTGTGTACAAAATGTGAAAATGAATCTGTACTTAAGTCAAAGGCAACTCGTGACTTCAAGCAATAATTGATTTATTAACAATATATTTACAAAATAAAGGTCTAACAGAATGGCAATACATATCAATTCTCCTCTCCTCCCCCTGGTTCTAACTAAGGTTCTTCCTCATTCCAGGATGCCTGCCCTTGCTTCGAACTGGCTCAGCTTTCAGTATGGCTTCTCCATAGCGTCCAGCCTGATCACCTGACCCTCAAAGGATTGCCCTCTTTAAGAGGCCAACTAACGCATACACTGAATGAATTTGATTCATTCAATTTATTTTATTTCATTACATTCATCCATTTTATCATCCTCCTCTTTCACTTCTGTCTTTTCTACTTCTCCATTTCAATTTTTTTTCTTGTCCCCTCCTCCCAATTCCCTCCCTTTTCAGGGCAACTACTAGAATCCCCAGGCAGTCTCTTAACCATCTGTACTTTTGTTCTGCCATTCACACATTCTGATCACTTAATGGACACTTTTAGCACCTTCTCAGCCTCATCAAGGTTCTCTTTGTCCCATTCCAATCTCCTCATGTTCTCTCCCGCCCCCCCATACTATAAATCCCCAGTGATTCTCTTTGCTCTTAGCTCTCCCAAAGGGTCATCCCGATTCGAAACATTGGCTGTATTCTCTCTCCACAGATGTTGTCAGACCTGCTGAGATTTTCTAGTATTTTCTGTTTTTGTTTTAGATTCTTGCATCCACAGTATTTTGCTTTTAACCAACTATTTACCCATGCTAATGTATTACCTCCCTACACCATGAGCTTTTATTTTGTGTTGTAACCTTTGATGTGGCATCTTATCAAATGCCTTTAGGAAATCCAGGTTCCCCTTGATTCATCTTGCAAGTTACTTCCTTGAAAAAAATGCTAATAAATTAGTTGAACTTAATTTCCTTTTAACTATACCATGTTGACTCTGCCTGGACCCATTGTTTTTTCTAAATACTCTCCTTTACCTCCATAATAATGGAATCTAGCAATTTTGGTATGTTAGGTCAACTGGTCTATTGTTTCCTGATTTTAATCTCCATGCTTTCTTGAATAAAAGTGTTACATTTACCATTTTCCGATCCCCTGGGACTGTTAGAATATCTAAGCAATTTAGTATGCTTATAACTAATGCCTTGACTATCTCCATAGCTATTACTTCTAAGACCGTAGGATGCAGGCCATCTGGTCCTGGGGACTTGCGAAGGTTTACATTTAATAGTTTTCCTAGTAGCTTTTCCCTGGTAATGGCAATTGTTTTAAGTTCCTCTCTCTGTTTCATCTCTTGATTTTCATGTACCATTGAGAAGTTTTCTCTGTCTTCTACAGTCAAGACAGATACACAATACCTGTTCAGTGCTTTCGTCGTTTCCTTGTTTCTATTATTAATTCCCAGATGCTGTCTTTAGAGGCCAACATTGCTTTAATTTCTATTTTTTTATTTAAAAACTTGCAGACACTATTACTATCTGTTTTTATATTTCGAACTAGCTTTCTCTCATGCTCTATTTTCTCTCTCTTTATTTCCATTAGTCATTCTGTGTTGGTTCTTAAAATTATAGTATCCCTACAGTGCAGGAAGAAACTACTTGCCCAATTGAATCGTCTTATCCAGGCCCCCCTCTCCAACATATCCCTGTAACCCCACTAATGCATCTAACCCACGTCTTGGGACACTGAGGGGCAATTTATCATGGCCAATCCACTTAACCTGCTCATTTTTGGACTGTGGGAGGGAACTAGAGCGTTGGAGGAAACTCATACGGACACCAGGGTAATATGCAAACTCCACGTAGACCGTCACCCGGGTCCCTGACGCTGTGAGGCAGCAGTGCTAATCATTGTGCTCCCTAAAATCTGTCCAAATTTCTAATTTACCACTAGTCTTTACCACTTTGTATAGTATTTCTTTTAATTTGCTACTTCATTTAACTTCCTTGCTTAGACACAAATGATGCATTAGGTGATGAACTTCAGGAAAACTACATTGAAAGTTTCATTATAAACTTGATGAATTAGTACAAGAAGCATGGTGGTTATAAATGTTGAATTTAACAACAAAATGCAAAGATAGCTAAAGGTACTCAAAAAAAACTTTTCCTAAAAACTAAAGGAAAGGTTACTTTTCAACTTTTAGGTAAAAGCTGAGTTCTTGAGTGGAATGTTCAGTGTAACTAAGTAAATGGGATTCTACTTGCCAAGGGGTTCCATGCAGATGAAAAAGAACAGACAAAAGAAGGCCCCTTAAGAGACATTGGAGGTGACAATATAGGAGTGAGAAAGAAGCCATTGTTCAATAAACTGTGGCTGTATTGAAATGATAAGAGTGGAACCATGCAAAGTCAATCCTGTGGTGCAGGTCAGCAGAGGAGAGGCATTAGGGAGGGGGGAAATCACATGGTTTACTGTCACAATGCATTCAGTCACAGCTGTCATTTACTGCATAACCTTTTGAATATAAATAGAGATACCATCCATTCATTGATATATATGTTTATTTAATTTCAAACCCTCCTGCAGTGACACACTTTTTTCCCATTGGCATTACATTGGGATGGATCAAGAATTAAACCAAAAACTTAGTTATGTCACTGAACATCACATAACAGATTGCCTAATTGTGTCCATCCCTGGTTCGGAGTCTCCTATAAAATATAAAAGTGGCAGACAAATTACTAATTGCTGAAATTAGAGAAATATCCTATAAGGAGAGATTGAGTAGATTTGGCCTGTACTTATAGAATTTAAAAGAATGACAGGTGATCTTATTGACATATGCTGAATTCTTAAAGGCACTTAATGAGAGGTGACTGCCAAGCAGAAGATTTTCCTGTGGCTGGGAAAGCTAGCACTAAAGGTTGTACTACAAGAATAAGGGTTGGCAGTTTGTGTCTGCGATTAGGAAAAATTTCTTTACAGGGGGCTGCGAATCTTTGAAATTCTCTACTCCAGGGAGTTGCGGATGCTTGATTCTAATTATTCAAAATAGAGATTGATCAAATTTTGGATGCTAATGGATTCGAGAAGTATGGAGATAATGTAGGAAGGTGAAGTTTAGATGGATTAGCTGCAATCCTAATGAGTAAAGGAATAGACTCAAAGGGCCATATGGCCTACTCTTATTTTTTATTTTATTATGTTCTCATTGTGAAGTCTGTCCCCCCCCCCCTCCCCCCACAACTCTTACCCACCCTTGATGAAGATTGTAGAGAAGATGATTATCCTATTTGATAGGATTAAGGAAAATCCAAAGGCTTTTTACTCCTATGTTAGGAGTAAAAGGATGGTTAGAGGAAAAATCGGACCTCTTAGGGACAGGGGAGGGGAACTGTGCTTAGAGCCCGAGGGAATGGCGGAGATCCTGAATGAATACTTTGCATCGGTATTCATGAAGGAGAGGGGCTTGTTGACAGCTCCTGTCTCTGAGGGAGCTGTGGACCAGTTGAGGGAAATATCCATGCTGAGGGAGGAAGTGTTAGAGCTTCTAGGTAGCATTAAAACTGATAAATCTCTAGGGCCTGATGGCATTTATCTCAGGCTGCTTAGGGATGTGCAAGGTGAAATTGCTGGGCCTCTGATGCAAATCTTTGTCTCTTCTTTGGACACAGGTGAGGTCCCAGAGGATTGGAGAATAGCTAATTTGTACCGTTGTTTAAAAAGGGTAGTAGGGATAACCCTGGAAATTATAGTCCGGTGAGTTTGACGTCAGTGGTAGGGAAGCTGTTGGAGGGGATTCTTAGAGGTAGGATGTATAGGCACTTAGAGCATTGTGATCTGATTAGGGATACGCAGCATGGCTTTGTTAAGGGGAGGTCGTGCCTTACAAATCTGGTAGAATTTTTTGAGGAGGTGACGAAAACGGTGGACGAAGGGTGAGCCGTTGATGTCATCTATATGGATTTTAGTAAGGCGTTTGACAAAGTCCCTCATGGGAGGTTAGTTGAGAAGGTCAAGGCTAATGGGATACAAGGACAGGTAGCTAGATGGATAAGTAACTGGCTTGGTAATAGGAGACAGAGAGTAATAGTGGAAGGGTGTTTTTCTAGCTGGAGGTTGGTCACTAGTGGTGTGTCGCAGGGCTCAGTACTGGGACCTCTTCTATTTGTAATATATATAAATGACTTGGAAGAGGGAGTAAGTGGAGTGATCAGCAAGTTTGCAGACGATACAAAGATGGCTGAACTTGCGGATAGAGAGGAGCATTGTCAGGCGATGCAGCAGGACATAGGCTGGTAGGTTGGGCAGATAGATGGCAGATGGAATTCAATCCTGATAAATGCAAGGTGATGCATTTTGGGAGAAAGAATGTGGGGGGGTAGTATATGATAAAGGGTAGACCTATTAAGAGTATAGAAACGCAGAGGGACCTGGGGGTCCCCAAGTCTCTGAAGGTGGCAGAGCAGATGGAGAAGGTTGTGAAGAAAGCATATAGTATGCTAGCCTTTATAGGAAGGGGTATAGAGTACAAGAGCTGGCCTTTAATGTTGCGGTTGTATAAAACGTTGGTTCGACCTCATTTGGAATACTGCGTCCAGTTCTGGTCACCTTACTACCGGAAAGACGTGGAGACTCTGGAGAGAGTGCAGAGGAGGCTTACCAGAATGCTGCCGGGTATGAAAGGTCTGATTTACGAGGAGAGGTTAGGCAAATTGGGACTGTTTTCCTTAGAAAGACATAGACTTAGAGGAGATCTGATAGAGGTGTGCAAGATTATGAGGGGTATAGATAGAGTAAACAGAATTAAGCTTTTTCCTAGGATGGACTTGAATAGCACGAGGGGTCACGGGCTTAGGGTGAGGGGGGTAAGGTATAATTTGGATGCTAGAGGGTGGTGGGGATATGGAATGCACTGCCAAGTAAAGTGGTGGGGGCATGCACTCTGGAGTTATTTAAGAAATACTTAGATGGGCGCGTGAACAGAATGGGAATGGAGGGGTATAGAAAACTGATTCAAAATAGGGATCATGAGCCTTGGGAGTCCCTGGGAAGTGTGTAAATAGATGATGATATTGATGTACTTGTTTTTGTCCTACAGGTGCTTTGGTCCACCTTGTTGTCTAACAAGGGGCATACATGCGATGGGTCGTGAGAGGGCTGCTCTTGGATTTTTTTTTGAGAGTATCCTAGTGCTTCACGTCATTAGTGTACGCTTGACCTGGACCATTTGATGGGCAACACGACAGCTCAGTGATTATCGTTGTGCTGTGCAGATACATGGATTTGGGCCTGTGTCTGTGGGAGTTTGCGCATTCTCCCCATGCTTGCGTGGGTTTTCTCCGGGTGCTTCAGTTTCCTCCCACATCCCAAAGATGTGCTCTTAGGCTAATTGGCAAAACAAATTCTCCCTAAATTGTCTCAAATTTGGTTTTTAATCCATAGATCTATAAACATTGACGGGGATCACGGGTAGAGGTGGGAACATTGGTGTGGCAGCGCAGGCTCGTTGGGCCGAAGGGCCCGTTTCCCATGCTGTTTTGTTCTTTGTTCTATTTTAAGATACACACCAATTGCAGTTATTGTGTGCTCAATATGTAAGTGCTGTTTAAGCACATTCTTTACATCAGATATTCCTCTTTTTGTTTCAGATGGCTGAACAGCTGATGACTCTAGCCTACGAAAATGGAATAAACCTCTTTGATACAGCAGAGGTCTATGCAGCTGGCAAGTAGGTACAATACATTGCTGTGCCTGCAGTAGTCAATGATAAAGCATAGCTTTTAAAAAGTATATTTCCCAGCCTAATAACAGCAAATAAAAATTACCAAACTTCATTATATACAAGCTGATTTTTTTCATAGGTGTAAATTGTTGTACATCTGCTCTGAGCAATAATGGAAAATAGCAGCAATTCATATACTTCATATAGTTGAGCTTCTTATGGTTGCCATTTACTGTTCTGAACTTTGTTGAAGTATAGCATGCATCTCTGGTAAGTTTGCAATGTATTATAATTTTTTTTAACAAATGTTGAAATGGTATCACTGAGCCAGCTGAAGCTGCTTGTAAGTTTAGTTGTAATGTTTACCGTAATCAATAATGGTTTGACATCTTAGCTTCTAATCAGCAAGTTGAGTAGAAAGCAAAATAGCAGAATGGTAAAATTGACAAAGGAAATCCAAAAATAAGAGTAATTTTTACAGCACAATTCATTGAGGACTTAAAGTACAGTATTGTCAATTCACTCAAGTACTCCCAATTTAGCTGAGCAACAGTAAGTCTGTCATTTATGTCGATTTAATTCTTTTATGCATACAGTAATGTATGCTATATTTTAATTGTGTCTATTATAAAATCATAGAATCTCTAATGGTCCACTGAGTCTGCATCAACATCAATCCCACCCAGATCTTGACTCTGTAACCCCATGTATTTACTCTGCAATTTAGGGGCAATTTAGCATAGCTAATCAACCTAACCTGCACACTTTGGGAGTGTGGAGAGAAACTGGTGCACCCAGAGGAAACCCACACAGACACAGGGAGAACATGCAGACTCAACACATACAAGTGTACTTTTTTAAATAATTTGCTGATCGACTAATATTTTCCAAACTGCCATTACAAATGTTTAATTAAAATGTGACCTGCAATTTTCGATTATACTGGAGCGCATGAATGAGACCCAAGATTGTAAGCATGCAGTGAAATTGTTCATGTCAACTCTCTGCCCATAATGCACAATTCTAATGCACAGCATAGAAAACCTCTGTACCTCCAAAAAAGTTCCATTTTAATATTATTATAAAGTGGAGGGGGACAATGATCGTGCACTCTTATTAGATCTGGTGAACAAAAATACCAGTATCAGAATATAAAATCTATCCTGGATTGCTGGACAGTTGTTAAAAGTGGGAATGTAAATATGAAGAGCCACTGGAGGAAAAAAACTATTGATTTTAAAGAATAGTTTCTAAAGTATATTATGAATTCATTTTTTATTTGCTTTGTGCCATGCATTCCATCACTACTATATTTTGCTTAGGTCCCATATATTTATGCAGTGGCTTTCCTTTTGGGAATACCATTCTGTTTATTCTTTCTTTGCAGACCATTAAATGACATCACTGAAAGTGTGACCTAGCTGTTTTGCGCTGAACTTTGGGAGGATCCGAATTCTCTGAGCATGTCTATCAGACTTTTTTTTCCAAATTGATATCTGTCTAGAGCCTCTGATCTTTTTGCTTTGTGGGATATATATTCACATGATAATTTGCAATTCATTGTGAACAGTATCACAGAAGATTCAGTACATTTGTTTAAAATTACATGCCAGCAGAAATCTAAAAGACAACCTTAGAACTGGCAATTCTCCTTGATACATTTGTGTTGGACTTCTATTTGGACCTGACCTTGAGCTTTGTCTCTGCTCCCCATTGAAGCAAATGTTCAACTTGTCATATACACAAAGATTGATTATGCACAAAGTGATATGTGACAGCAAGAGAGGCCTAACTCTAGAAGAAAGTAAAGCATTTTGATAATTTTGTAATTAGCTAATGTATCATGGAAGGGTTATTCACAGACCTGTTACTAGTTGCATCCATCATCTTCACTCATAAGTGACTGCTCAAAGTGTCAAGGCAACCTGTTGCTGCCTTCAGTTTATCCCTAGCATTTTCCCTAACATGTTCTCTAGGAATACATGGAAGTTTGTTTCGGGTTTTAACCATGCTTACTGGAGTCCTAGGGGATAATAATTAATTTGTTTTGACATATTAACGAAATTGTAAAATAGGGAATAACTTTCACTGAATTGTGTATACATTGAAAACTTATGCTTTTTAGCCATAAAGAAACATACAATTTCTGATGGAATTCTTTCAAAAGGAGATGAAAACAGAATGCTTTAGGACACTATTTGCAAGGAAAGGATAAGATTTTATTTTGAGTGAGACTGTTCACCTCATCTTTGTATTTCCAATATTTATGATTTTTTTCTTTCTGTATTTAGAATTTCAGTAGGGGCTTTATATTAGCATCTCCTTTTTAAAAATCAGTCTTCATAGGAATTTAAACAGTACAGACAGCACTAAAGTAGGAAATGGTAAGCTGTTGGGTAAGGTCATAGAATAAGAGAGGAATGTAGTAAGTTTGCTATACATTTGTGAACATTATGGTAAGTTGGTGAGCTGCAAATGCAGAAAGCCACATCAAAATATGTTGATGCTGCAATAAACATATCTGGCTTTAAAAAGAGCAGGCCAGAATACTAATATTCTTGGGATCAAAAAAGATAGTGAAAGAAAAAAAAGAGAAGTGGCTGTTTGTTAAGAATATTATTGTGCACAACAAAGAGGATATCCTGGAGGGTTGAAGGACTGAATCTATTTGGTGAGAGCTGAGAAACAATAGCAATACCATTACATTGTTAAATGTATTCTGCAGGTCATCAACTAAAGGGAATGATAAGGAAGAACATGTTTGCAAGGAAATTATAAAGGTACAAGAATTTCACATTAGTTATAATGGGGCCTTCAATTCTTTTAAGGTAGACTGGGATAATAGTGCAAAAGGCAGAGAGTGGAAAGAGTTTCATGAGTGTGTTCAGGAAATTTTTCTACATCAGTTTGTTTCCAATTCATCAAAGAATGATGCTTTGCTATATCTGTAGATGGGGAATGAGGTGAGTCAAATGTCAATAGGGGAACATTTTGGGAACAGTGATCATGGTATTATAAGGTTCAGTTTAACTATGATAAATAACAAGAACTGCTTCAGAACAAAAATAATTAAGTGGGGAGGACCAACTTCAAACGCATGAAACAGATCTGGCCAATAGTAAGTTGGAATCAAAGATTATCAGACAAAATTGTAATGTAATAATGGGCCATGTTAAAAAGAGAAGATCAGTTGGGCGCAGTGAAGGTAAATTCCCCCAATGGGGAAAGGTAGAGCAAACAAACCCAGAGCAGGTAAAGAAGAGACAGACAAAAATGAAGCATTAAAGAAAATGCATTTGACACATCAGGTGGATAATATTGTTGAACGTCAGAGTGAAAATAGAAATTTCAGAACGGAATTGAAAAAATAATTGAGAGGCAACGAGAGAGTTTGAAAACAGAATGTCAGCTGACATAAAGGGAATTCAAAATGCTTCTAGAGATATTAATAGTTAAAAGGATGGTAAAAGGAGGAGTGGGGTCAAGGAAGAAATTGCCACTGAAGTCATGGTGAGAGGAGAGGTAATTGAGGCGCTAGATGGCCTAAAAATTTATAAATGAGTTACTAGATATGCTGGTTGTTGTCAAAGTCAGTAAGTCACCAAGATCGAATAAGAGATCCATGGATCCTGAGGGAAGCAAGGATAGAAATTGCAAAAGCTTTGCCCATAATCTTCCAATCCTCCTCAAATATGGGTGGGGCCAGAGAACTAAAGAATTGCAAATGTTTATCCCTTTGTTCAAAGAAGGCCGTAAAGCTAAGCAACTACAAGTTAGTAAATTTAACCTTTGTGGTGGAAAAGTTTTTAGTAACAAAAATTTGAGACAACAGTTAATTGAACAAATGTACATAAAAAATGGAGGAAAAGATAGCACAATTTGTTAAGGGAAAATTGTAATTCACATAACATCTATCAACAGAGGTAATAGCAGTATGGATATAAATTTGTTTGAGTGATAGAAATGAAGAAACCTGGTGAACTGTTGTTTGATAATGGAGCTCCCCAGGAGTTGGTGTTAGGTTGTTTCTCCTAATGCTATATAGGCTGTATCTTGGATATATCGGGTGCAATTTCAAAATTTGTGGATTTTAATTTCTAAACTTGGAAGTATTGGGAACTGAGAGATAATCTAATTTGAAGATGATATAGGCAGGTTATTGGAATGAATGGATAAGTAGTAGAACAAATTTAATGAGAAGTATGAAGTGATTCATTTGGTTGGAAGAAGCAGGAAAGAGATTATAAAATTAAAAAGGTATAATTCTAAAGGGCATGTAAGCAGAGGGATTTTAGGATATTCTGAAAGGGGAGAGATGCTGCTAAATAATGATCTGATCAGGATGGTTATTTTTCTGCAGGATAGCTTTGAGTTCTGTCAAACTTGCAAGATGAGCAAAAGGGACCAATTTACACATTGTTGATGAGGCCAGATTTATAGAGCATGAAGCCATACAAAACCCAACGTGTATTTTGACCAGCAAAATTGGACTTGACTTGCAATAGACAGTCATGGAGAACTTTGTTGAAAGTGTATCACAGAGATGAGTCAAAGACCGCCACTTTCTGACCTAAAAATGAGCAGGTTAAGCAACTCATTTCATGATGCTACTCTGCAGTGACGAGACGAGTAATTTCCACTAATAGGATGCTGACATCAGTTAAAAAGACCTTCTGCCTGCCACAGAATTGATCAATATTTGGAATGAATTTTAGTGCCTGTTCAATGCCAGGTGCATAGGCCATATGTCATGATGATTGGCTGATCAAATCAAATTGCATGTTCCTTCAGTTATTCATAATAGCATACAGACTATATCCCGAGCTTTCAAAACTCTAAATAAAACTTTGTTAGCTGTGATTTTGTGATTGTGGAGCACTTGCTGAACAACCCTGTTAAGACACAGGCTAGAAATTCCAAGATGTTTTGTGAAGTTAGCCTAGACCCTAAGTTTTACATTTGATTTTGGCATTAGTGAGTATAAAGCGTTTCATTCCAGGTTTGATTCGAGTGACCCACTAGGAACCTTTTTATCAAACAAAGTTTATTTAAGAACACAGTTCGAATATAACAAAAATAATTTGCATAAGTTTTATCAATTAAAAGAATTTAAAAATGACACAGTATATTTCTTAACAGTCATCTCTGTTGTTCCAATTTAAAGCAATACCCCATAGGCATGCACCTTTGTTAAGAATTAGCACAAAAACAATATGCTTATGTGATGCTGGATTTTCAGCTTTTTAACACTTTTAAACAGAAGTCCAGGCTACAATTTTAGAGAAGGATACATCCTCAAATAACAAAACCTCAGAGGTAAACCTAGCTCTGGTTGTTTCCAGTCTCCAACTTCAAAGTGGAGAAAAGAATAGAAACTCTGTCTTCTCTCTTTGCTCAAAAGTAGCATTAAAGCTTGAATATTCTGTGATAAGCCCAGCTTCTCTGTAACATGACCATACGTGCCAATCATCCTAACGAAGACCCACTCTGCAAGATTCCAGAGGAAAACAGTAGAACAACACCAGTTCAGATTAAAAACACCATTCTAGCCATTAGAAACATTTATAGTGTTGCAACAACAATGCAGAATGTTGATAGACACTGGCTGCGAGAGTATAAAAAGCTGCTACAACAGATCCTGCACTGGAACACGGCTCAAATGTATTTCTTAAAAATACGGTATTACAATCCTGAGTACACCAATAACTATACTAACAACCAATTTAAGATTCAGTCAAGCTCGTAACATTGATCATTTATATTTGCTAGAAGCAATTTACATTCATAACGTGAATCCATTCACTGGAATTCTACCACTCCACCACTATGGAATCAGAGTAGGTAAGGGGTGGGCAATGGAAATTCTGTCGATCTTGGGCAGGAATTTCCAGTCTTGCTCAAGCAAGGCCATAAAACCTCGCCTATATCTTTATAAAAAATGGAATATAATCGCGCCATACATCTTTTTTGATGAAGCCCAAGAGCTTGGGAGTCTGTTGTTCCCTGGTGTTTTCACTATGGCAATGTCTCAGCTGATCTACTTACCAACCAATCAGCATTCTTTTCTCCTGTAGTATAAATTTTTGTGAATGTTTAAAATTTGGTATTCTTATATTTGTCCTGATGAGTGAAAGACAAAAAGATTTGGCAACATGTCTCTCTTTACAGCAATATTAAAGTTATGTACTACAAAGATAGAACATAGAACATTACAGCGCAGTACAGGCCCTTCGGCCCTCGATGTTGCGTCGACCAATGGAACCAATTTTATGACCTTCTAACCTAAGCTATTCCAATGCTATCCATATGCCTATCCAGTGACCATTTGAACGCCCTTAAACTTGGTGAGTCCACAACTGCTGCAGGCAGGGCATTCCACGCCCTTACTACCGTCTGAGTAAAGAACCCACCTCTTACATCCATCCTATAACTACCACCCTTAATTTAAAGCTATGTCCCCTCGTGTTATCCATTTCCATCTGAGGAAAAAGGCTCTCACTATCCACTCTATCTAACCCTCTGATCATCTTATATGTCTCAATTAGGTCACCTCTTAGCCTTCTTCTCTCTAATGAAAATAACCTCAAGTCCTTTAGTCTTTCCTCATAAGACCTACCCATCATACCAGGCAACATCCTGGTAAACCTCCTGTGCACCCTTTCCAATGTCTCCACATCTTTCTTATAATGTGGTGACCAAAACTGTACACGATACTCCAAGTGCGGCCGCACCAGAGTTTTGTACAGTTGCAACATGAGGTCTCGGCTCCAAAATTCAATCCCTCTACCAATAAATGCTAACGCACTATATGCCTTCTTAACAACCTTATCAACTTGAGTACCAACTTTCAGGGATTGTGGGGTATATGTGCAAAATTGTTGAAGGTGGTAGGGCAGAATGAGAAAGTGATTTATAAAGTATATGGGATTCAGGGCTTCATAAAAGCATAGCGTGCAGAAACAAGGATGTAGTGATGAATCTCTGTTAAACATTGTACTCATGTTGAGGTTAAAGCAATGTCCAGTTCTGAGCACCATACTTTGGAAGGAATGTGAAGACAGAAAAGGTTTGTGAGAATGGTTCTAGAGATGAGGAATTTCAATTACATGGATAGATTGGAGAAACTAGGTCTATTTGCCTTGGAGAAGTGAAGATTAAGAGGAGATTTGATAGAGATATTCTAAATTATGAGAGGTCTGGGAAAAATAGAGGGGGAAAAAGTTGGTAGAAGAATTGAGAACTGGGGGATACTAACTAAAGCGCTAAGATTCAGAAGCAACAGCAGGGAAAAGATGTTTTATGCAGAAAGAATGCACTGCCTGAGAGCCTGGTGAAGGGAGATTTAATCATGGCTTTCAAAAGGAAATTGGATGATTATCTGAAGAGAAAAATTTGTAAAGTTGCAGAGGATTAGTGGGTAAGTTATTTTTGCCAGCAGTGACATGATGGGCTAAATGGATCCCTAAGCTATAACCATTCTATGATTTTATGATCTCAATTGAGTGTAGGAACTTGAATGAATTATTAAGCATCATAAGGAAGTGATTTACAAATTCCATTGAAAATGCAACTTGCCTTTTTTCAGATGCTGATCAATCTTTTATGTGTTTGTTGCTTTGCCTGATTTTATTTAGTGAAATTTCCACACGTGATGTGAATGACACTATATGGTACTTATTGTGAGGGTCTCACAGAGTTTGTTGTATTTGGCAAGTATTCCGTGTTGATTGTTAGTAGGGGTCAAAGTGCTTGTTTGTTAGAGACAACTTAGATCTTGCTGGAAGAGTCTATTAAGGCTCTCCACAGGAATCTAAACAGAGTTTGGACAGTGTGCAGGCTCTTGGAGTACTCATGTCATAATGAGAAACGGGTATCTAATTCGCCAATTAAGTTCTCAATTTCTTTGGCTGAGGGATAGCTGTGAGAAAAATCATAGAGAATCTGCATATAGAGGGCATACCAAGTTAAGGAGGAATGCCTTTGACCATAAGCATATGAACAGAGGTCGGACGTTCAGCCTATCGAGGCTGTTCTGCTTTTCAATGCGATCACGACTGACCTGATTATCTTCAACTCCACTTTCCTATCGTATCCCCATAACCATTGATTCCTTACTGATTAAAAATCTATCACAGCCTTGAACATAACCACCCAGCTTCTACAGTCTTCTGAAGTAAAGAATTCCACAGATTCACTACAGTCTAAGAGAAAAAAATTCCTTCTCATCTGTCTTAAATGGGCAATCCCTCCCTTACTCAGATTATGCTGTCTGGTTCTAGACTCTCTTTTAAGGGGAAATAACCCTGTGTTTCCTCTTCTGGGAAACTCTTGGATCATTCAGCATCTATCCTGTCAAACCCCCTGAGAATCCTATACATCTGAACAAGGTCACCTCTCAGGTTTTTAACTCCAATGAGCATAGGCCCAAACTACTGCAGCTCTCCTCATAAGAAAATCCTTCCGTACCTGGGATCAATCTAGTGAACCTTCTATGGGCTGTCTCCAATGCCAGCACATCTTTCTTTAAATAAGGAACCAAAACTGTTCACAGTATTCCAGTAACTAGTGTCTTATATACTTTTAGCAAGACTTCCCCATTTTATTACTCCATTCCCTTTGAAATAAAAGCCACGTTCTATTTGCCTTCCCTATTATGTGGTGATTTTGCATGCTAGCTTTTTGAGTTATGGCCCAAGGACTGCCAAATCTCTCTGAGCTGCAGCTTTATGAAATCTTTCTCTATTCTCAAAATGCATAATTTACATTGTCATCCATCTGTCGAGCTTTTGCCCACTTACTTAACGTGTCTATATCTCTGTAGATTCTGTCATCTTCAGGACTTATTTCTCACCTTTTTTTGTCATCTGCAAATTTGATAATAGTCCATTCACTTTCCTTATCCATGTCATTGATACATATTGTAAATAATTGTGGCCCAGCACTGATCCCTGTGGCATTCCACTATGTGCTGTCGGGAGACAATACACATCTCTCTAACCTGTGCTCAGTGTTCCTTCCACCCACATTGTTAGCCACTTTAAGACTTGAATAGCAGGTTAGGTGTAAGGATTCGCATTCTAATCAGCAATCTGTAAACTGTCTGTGCTGATATGTGTGCTTTTGGAGACCAGAACACCTCATTTGCCTGACGAAGGCACAAACGCCAAAAGCTAGCAAGTTTACTATCAAATAAATCGGTTGGATTTAAAATTGGTGTTGTCAGACCTCTTACTGAGTTTACCCCCGTCCAACGCCGGCATCTCTACATCATGCATTCCACTAGAGACAGGTTGCCATCCAGAAAATGCCCCTCTTGTCCCAGCTCCCTGTCCTCTTTTAGGTTTGATATGAAGAGGCCGGCGTTGGACTGGTGTAAACACAATAAGAAGTTTCACAACACCAGGTTAAAGCCCAACAAGTTTACTTGATAGTAAACCCATTAGTTTTTGGGGTTTTCCCCTTCGTCAGGTGAGTGAAGAGTTCTGGTCTCAAACAGAGCATAGAAAGACACACACAATTTACAAAATATTGATTAGAATGTGAGTTTTTACAGCTAATCAATTCTTAACGGTGCAGACAATGTGAGTAGAGATAGCATTAAGCAGGGTTAAAGAGATAAGTACTGTCTCCAGACAGGACAGTAAGTGAGATGTTGCAAGCCCAGGCAAGTCATGGAGGTTACAGACAATATGACATGAATCCAACATCCTAGTTGAGGCCATCCTGACGTGTGCAGAAGTTGGCTATCAGTTTCTGCTCAGCGACTCTGCACTGTTGTATGTCGTGAAGACCGCCTTGGAGAATGTTTACCCAAAGATCAGAGGTCGAATGCCAATAGGGGAACAGTCTTGCCTGGTGATTGTCGAGTGGTGTTCATTCATCCCATTGTCAGTGTTTGCGTGGTCTCCCTAATGTGTCATGCCTCGGGACATCCTTTTTTGCAGCGTATCAGGTAGACAATGTTGGCCGAGTTGCAAGAGTATGTGCCGTAAACCTGGTGAATGGTGTTCTCACATGAAATGATGGCATCCATGTCGATGATCCGGCGTGCCTTGCAGAAGTTGCTGTGACAAGATAGTGTGATGTTGTGCTCACTGTTCTCCTGAAGGCTGGGTAGTTTGCTGCGAACAATACTCTGTTTGAGGTTGTGCAGTTTTTGAAGGCAAGCAGTAGGGGTGTGGGGGAAGGTGTTGGTGAGATGTTCGTTTTCATCAATGACATGTTGAAGACTCTGAAGAAGATGTCATAGCTTCTCCACTCCGGGGAAATACTGGACAACAAAGGATACTCAGTCCACCGTGTCCCGTGTTTGTCTTCTGAGGAGATTGGTGCAGTTTCTCGCTGTGGCGTGTCAGAACTGTCAATCGATGAGTCAAGCGCCATATCCTGTTACAAGGGCATTTTTCAGCATCTGGAGATGTCCATTGCAATCCTCCTCATCTGAGCAGATCCTGAGTATACAAAGGGTTTGTCCATAGGGGATGGCTTCTTTAACGTGTTTAGGGTAGAAGCTGGAGAAGTGGAACATCATGAGGTTATCTGTGAGCTTGCGGTACGATGAGGTGCTGAGGCATCGTCCTTGGAGATGCGTGTGTCCGAGAATGCAGGCAATTCTGGAGAATAGTCCATGGTGAATCTGATGGAACTTGTTGATGTCATCATATAGTTGCTTCAGTGATTGCTCACCATGAGTCCAAAGGAAGAAAATGATCTTCAACTGATGCTCTACACTAGATACATCGATGACATTTTCTTCCTTTGGACTCATGGTGAGCAATCACTGAAACAACTATATGGTGACATCAACAAGTTCCAATCCACCATCAGACTCACCGTGGACTTATTCTCCAGAATCAGTTTCATTCTTGGACACTTGCATCTCCATCAAGAATGGTTCCTCAGCACCTCACTGTACCGCAAGCAACAGATAACATCACGATGCTCCACTTCTCTGGCTTCCACCCTAAACACGATAAAGAAGACATCCCCTACGGACAAGCCCTCTGTATACACAGGATCTGCTCAGATGAGGAGGATCGCATCAAACACTGAAAAGTGCCCTCATAAGAACAGGATTTGGCGCTTGACTAATCGATCGACAGTTCTGATGCGCCACATGGAAAACTGCACCAACCTCCTCAGAAGACAAACACAGGACATGGTAGACAGAGTACCCTTCATCGTCCAGTACTTCCCTGGAACAGAGATGCTACAATATCATCTTCGGACTCTTCAACATGTCATTAATGAAGACGAACATCTTGCCACGGCCTTTCCCACACCCCCACTTCTTGCCTTCAAAAACCACACACAATCTCAAACAGAGTATTGTCCGCAGCAAACTACCCAGCCTTCAGGAGAACAGTGACCACAACATCACACAACACTGCCATAGCAATGTCTGCAAGACATGCCAGATCATCAACACAGATTCCATCATCTCACATGAGAACACATCCACCAGGTATAAGGCATATACTCTTGCAACTCGGCCAACATTGTCTACCTGATATGTTACAAGAAAGGATGTCCCAAGGCATGAAACATTAGGGAGACCATGCAGACACTACAACAATGGATGAATGAACACCACTCGACAATCACCAGGCAAGGCTGTTCCCTTCCTGCTGGCGAGCACTTCAGCGGTCACGGGCATTCGGCCTCTGATCTTCGGGTAAACGTTCTCTAAGGCGGCCTTCACGATATACAATAGCGCAGAGTCGCTGAGCAGAAACTGATAGCCAAGTTCTGCACACATGGGAATGGCTTCAACCGGGATCTTGGGTTTATGTCACGCTACTTGTAACCTCCATGACTTGTCTGGGCTTGCAATATCTCACTTACTGTCCTGTCTGGAAACAATACACATCTCTTTAACCTAGCTTAATGCTATCTCCATTCACATTGTCTGCACCTTTTAAAAACTGATTAGCTGTAAAAACTCACATTCTAATCAGTATTCTGTAAACTGTGCCTTTATATGCTCTGTTTGTGACCAGAACTCTCCACTGACTTGACAAAAGGACAAAACCTGAAAGCTAATGGGTTTATTATTAAATAAACTTGTTGGACTTTAACCTAGTGTTGTGAGACTTCTTACTCTTATAGTTTGCCAATCCTCTAGCCCTGCTAATATACAACCCCCAATGCCATCGGCTCTTATCTTAATAAATAGTTTTTTGTGTGGTATCTTATCAAATGCTTTTTGAAAAATCAAATGTATATCCCGCTTATTACCATCTCAAAGAATTCTAATAAATTTGTTGGGCATTATTTCCCGTTCATGAAGCCATGCCAACTCTGCCTGATTATATTGTCTTTTGCAGTGTTCTGCTATTATATCCTTATTGTTGACTCTAAGATTTTCAGATATTATACTAACTGATCTACATTTACCTGTTTTTGTCTCCCTCCTTATGTCAGTGTGATAAAAAAACTAGCTTAACTGCTGCAAATACTTTTTAATCAACAAGACTAATTTTGTCATCTAAAATAAACATTCAATGAACCAAATAAACATCTTAATATAGTATTGACAGCTCAACAATAAAACAGATGATGTCAATGTAACATCCAGACCATCTCTCAACTACTATTAATTCTCTGGAAAATCAACCTTTTTGACAAAACTTTTAGGAACATGTCTTAATATTTCCTTAAGTGACCCAGTGTCATATTTTGTTTGATAATCATTATGGTTTTGGACATTAAAGACACTATAAATGCCAAATGAACATTGATAATCGTCATTAATTAACAAGTGAATATCTATACTCATTTCTGGCAGAAAATTCACAGGTTGGGAAGAACGTTGAAACACAAATGAAGCAAAAGGCAATGGAAGGCATTGAAGTCAAATGATAAGTCTACAACAAAAACAGTTTTTATTTATGTCGCTCCTTTAACACAAAATATCCCAAGACATTTAGCAGGAGTATTATAAAGCAAGATTTAACATTGAACATTAATAAATAATATTAGGGTAGATAATAAAAAGTTTGATCAAAGAGGAATGTTTTTAAGGAGTGTCTTGGAACAGAGTGGGCTTAGGCAACTGAAGACATTTCTGCCTGCGATGGAGTAATTAAAATATACCAATAATAGAAATGTTTATTTTTATCTATTCAGATATAGAATGGATTGAGTAATGGAATTCCCCCTGTAAACTTTCTGCCTTTTTATCCTTTTTTCAGTTCCTTAAAACCCCTTCTCTTTTAGTCAAACTATCATCTTATACGACTTGGTGTCTAATTTTGCTTTATAATGTTCCTGTGCAGTGCCTTAAGATATTTTATTACATTAAAGACACTATATAAATTAAAGTTGTTGTTGCAATAGCTATAATGAAGATGATATTCCCAAGTATCTGCTACCCTTGAGCCTTGTAGGTATCTTCGAAATGTGCCTTCCGAAATGCAGGAGGCCTTATAAGTTTAATATATTTGGTTTAAATGTTTTGTAATGTTTAAGAGTCTGAAAAATGTAAAGCTGCATTTATATTTGAATGAGAATACATTTAGCACCATGCTGATGAACTTTCATCAGATTTAAGAATTTCTACTTCATATTAAATTATCAATTTGTGATTTTAATTTTGTTAAATCATCAGAAACCCCAAGGTATGTTATGAAGTTAGATTAGACCCCAACTATTTGCTATTTTGGTATTAATGTGAGGACAAGATGTTTCATTCCAGGTGTGATTTTATTGACACACAAGCAAGCTATTATCAAAACAAACTTTATTTAACAATAAAGTTTAACTGTAACAAATGAATGGGCTTAATTTTTATCAATTGAAATACTTAAACGTGACACGGTACAATTCATAACTGCTAGCCTACCTCTATTAGTTCCAATTCAAACAATATTTCTCTTATAGACTTAAACTCCTCTTCAAAATCAGTTAGCAGTTAACACACAGGCTTACGTGCTTGTACTTGGGCAGCCAGAACACCTCTGGACAGAGAGAGAGAGACTTGTTACTACTAGGAGTAACAGCCTACAAAGAGAAATATAAACACTTCTTGCTTTTTTTCAGAATCTGGCAGTAACTGCCTGCTTTTCTCTGTAAACTTTGTTCCTCCCCTTAAGCATATGACTGTCACTGTCAATCAACCTAATCAAAACCTACTCTTAAAACCCCAGGGAAAAAAACTAAATAAACAAAAATGCATTAACTCAGGTTAAAACAAACGTATGCCTCGCTATAATCAATCATTAGACTATATTCTCAGCATGTCAGCTGCCTGGTGCCCAGACAAATAGTCACCTTGTAAAACAGTGCTGAATTTTAAACATCCCCTCACAAAAAACATGATATAAATATGTTTTTAAAGGCACAGCATCGTCACAATTTTATCTAATTATTCATTCTAATTCATTAATTTTTCAGTTTTTTATCTTATTTTGTTTTTTACTTACAAAATTTAGTACATCAGTTCTCCATTGTAGCGATACTGTGGCTGTGTAATTTGCCCTATCACCTGGCCTACGTTATGGACCACAGCAAAGATGCTGAGAACAAATTAGAATGCATCTCTCTAGGGCGAAGCAGGAAAATCAGATTGTGAAGCACTGTTTCTCATTGAATGGCCAACAGTGAAGGGATTCTTGGGAATGAAACAGTTTTCCTACTCCATCAGGGTATTAGTATAATGTTATTGTGGAACAGACAGTAAAATTAAAATACTAGTGGAAAGTATGAGCTAATTGTAAATTAGCTGTTCAAATAGCCATATGTGAATAAAGTCTGCACAAATCATTCAGATTGGATCCATATTGTATTAACAAATGTAGGTTGATTGTACTTGAATACTTACTGGTATCCATCTCCCATCTAAATAGTTGAGACTGCACACAAAATCAATACAGTTTTTTTTTAGTGTTCAGATTATTTGCATAGCAGTTATTTTAATCTTCAGTGCTGTTTAATAATACAAAAAATCAAAAAAAGTTTCTAAATATTTTGAATTTTGTCATTTTTAATTTAAATTTATCAAATACAATGTACCGGTCTACAATCAATTCGCTTCAGTCCAAGTGCTTTCGAGAAATGGCTGAATTCACTGAATGCATAAAAGTTATGGGCCCTATCAATATATCCACCCTGCCGCAGTATTGCAGAACTAGCCACAACCCTAATCAAGTTGTTGCAGTACAGCTGCAATGCTGGCAATACTGACAAAATGGAAAATTGCCAAAGATATTTCCTGTTCACAGTGCTGGACTCGCACGATCTGGCTAATTACTTCCTATCAATCAACTCTCAGTTCTCATCAAAATGATGGAAAATGTCATTGAAAATGCTATTAGGCAGCATTTATTCACCAGTGGCATACTCGTTGCTCAGTTTTGTTCGAATCATATCTAGCACTAAGAAAGATGTTTGGGGGCCAATTATCTCAGCACCAGACCATCACTGCAAGATTACCTCAGGGGTAAAAAACCAGACCCCAAAAATCTTAGCTGCTACATCAATGACTTTCCCTTTGTCACAAGGTCAGAGTAGGCGATTATTGAACAGTTTTCAGTACCATCCACAACTCCTCAGATGCTGCCTATATGCAGCAAGACCACTTCAACAATCTGACAAGTAACAAACTGCACAAGTGCCAGGCAATGAGCATCTCCAAAAAGAGACAATCTAACTATCCCCCTTTTAATGTTCAATAGCATTATCATCACTAAATTCTGAACATTAACATTCTAAGGGTTACCATTGACCAGAAACTAAACTGGACCTGCCACATAAATGCTATGGATATGAGAAAAGATAGGTGGCTGGGAATTCTCTGGCAAGTATTTCATGTCCATCATCTATGATACACACATGTCAGCGATGGAGTATTCTCCACTTGCTTGGATGAGTCCAGCTCCAGCAACTCTCAAATTCGATACCATCCACAACAAAGCAGCCCACTTGATTGACACCACGTCCACCAACTTTAAGTATTAATTACGCCACCAGTAATAGCAGTGAGAACCGGCCATAAGAAGCATTGCAGAAACTTAACCAAGGATCCTTCAACAATAATTTCCAAACCAATAACTTCTACCAGCCAAAAGGACAAGGGCAGCAAATGCATAGGATTACAATCACCTGCAAATTTTCCTTCAGGTCCCATGTCACTCTAACTTGGAACTGTATCACCTTTCCTTCACAGTTTCTGGATCAAAAACCTGTATTTTGTGAGCCAGTGGCTCATGAAGGTGGATCAGCACCCCTTCAACGGCAGCTAGGGATATATCCCAGCAGAAATTAGTGAAAAATCCTTTGAGCCTTAACCAGATTCATAAAGATTTAGCCGGACTTCCTTGTCTTTCAATTCACAACAAAGCTACAATTTTAATTTGTAATACTAGAATTGAAGGTAGATTTGCAGTTTTTCTGCTTTTTGTATTAGAATGTTGCAGACATTCATAAACTTTGGCATTAAAATAAAACCCATGTTGCTGGTTTTGCAGAACTGTCTGTGAAGATCTCCAGTTACCTTCAAGTGTCCTTTATTTAGGAGTATCTGCAGCAAAACAAATGAGACTTGCTCAAAAGAAGACCTACAAATTATCGGAACTCTACTTGGATATATTCACTTCCAAACATTTTGTATAGTTGCTGATTCCAGGCTCTTAATCTCTATAGAATTTCACTAATGTAGCTATACAGTATCAATCTCATTAAACAATGCACAAGGCGACCTCATGTCTGAATCTTTAAAATATTAAAAGGTACATTCCATTTCAGGTGAGCTTTAAAATGCATCATCGATTTGAACAGAGATAACTATAAAAAGCTTGCCAACTTCTTGATCATTTAGCACATTCTGTCTCAGTATTTTTTGTTTCAGTAAAGAGATCACTAGCATTTTAAAAGCATAAAGCTATAGATACCTGAAACCGAACATGCTGGAAGCTGGGATCAATCAGCATCTATGGAGAGAACAGATGAGTTAACATTTTGAGGCTTCAAGTTTATTTCACTTGTCTCAAGTAGATTTACATGAATGATGTAGCCCCTTTTACAAAACTAAGATACGGATGACAAAAGAAAATCAGAACAAAGGCTCAAGAAAGGGGAAAAAATACAGAAGAAAATAAGTAGAATGACCCGTAGAAAACAACAAATTTAAATGCTGGAAATGATATTGGCAATGCCAACAGGAGGAAAAACTAAAAGATTAAAATACTTTATAGAGATCATTTCCAAAAATTAAATAAGCAAAGAAAGAACTTGCAGCAAGGAGCCACAAATAGAAAATTAATATCCAAAAATTATATTTTGTTGTGTTGGTTGGAGGGAGAGAGGGGTAGGTGCTGAATCTCAAACAGGACACGAGAGAAACTCTTCACTCTTCCATAGATTCCCAAGAATAGACATTTCCAAGTTGCAAGCTTGCTTATAAACCTTGATGGGAAGACATATAATTCCTTTTAATTGTGAAAATTAGTAATACAGCAATCAGTAATCTCGGTCATTTGCTGCAATCATGAGTACAACCCTGTGTTCCAGGAAAATTTGATATTGACTCGGTCACTCAACAATAATTTTTCTGTCTGTAAAATATTGGAAACATCTGATTAATATCATGCATAAGGGTCACCCTTACACTGTTAAAGGAGCGATTGCAAATACATTACGATTTATTTGAGATATTTCTGGACACCACTTTAGAATTTGAAGTTTAAAAAATGACATGCGTTTGGTTGATGACATGAGTAACATAGTTTGGTTTTCTGCAATCACAAACATTCTTCCTCTTAGCAAAATGGGAGCAATTTGATTTTTAGACAATTGGGCATCACACTGCAGGAAATATGTAAAGACATTAGAAAGGGTACAGCTCAGGACGTTACAAGCAACAAGGGACTTCAATTATGATGAAAGGTTGAAAAAGATAGGGTCATTTTCCATTTACAGAGGAGGTTAAGAAATGACTTAAAGATTTTTAAGAAGATGAAAGAACTTGAAAGGGAAAAGAATATGTCCTCTAATGAATCAATCAATAACTAGAGATCATGGATTAAAATCATTGGAAAAAGACCTAGAGAGAAGATTAGGAGAATTCTTTTCATGAAGTTCTCATGATTTAGAACGTGCTGCTTGAAAGGTTGGTGGAAACTGATTCTATAAATAATTTTAAAAGGGAGTTGGCCAGTTACCGAAGAATGAGGAAATGCAGTATTACAGTTAAATGCAAAAATGTGGAATTCAGCAATCATGCTCTTTCAAAGTGTCATGCAGGCACAATAGCTGAGAAAACATCCTTCTATGTTGTATGTTTCTATTATTCAATGGATTGCTGTATGATACTAAGCTTTCTATTATGTTGAGAATATAACTACTATAGTCAAGGGTCGCACATTGCTCAGAAAATAATGCATGGAAATTATCTTGGTCATGTGCGCACTATAAGCAGGGAGTATTTCGCAACTGGAACAATTTGTTTCTTCTTGCTGTCTAGGATTCAGCAGGTTTAATGGGCCCTCGTTGCATCAGCTAATAGTGCAATTGATGATGTTTCTAGCTGGTTCACCTTTATTGACTTAGACCTTGTGTTTGATTGAAATGCTGCTGCTCCTTAAAAGCAGTTTGGGTGTAGAGCAGGGCAGGTGGAATTGAGTGAGTTTCCAACATTATTCTTTAAGTAGCATTGATTTATTTATTAGTTGTGATTTTAGAGACAATGCTTGTTTATTCCATGTTCCCACTAATATACTGCAGTCATCAATACACCATCTTCAATCCAGAAATTCCTGCAAATTGGTTTACTTTTGAATAACAGATTTTGTGCTTGAAATTAAACTGCTAAAGACAAATATTGCAGACAGCTTGCAAATTCAAAAGGAAAGTAGCACAAGAATTATCAAGCTGGAAAATTGTAAGTTCGATCTCAATAAGATGGATCAAAAACATACTTACTGGTTGCACTTAGAACTTTTCCCCAACAATACCTTGCATTTATTTAGCAGCTTTAGTGCTTCACAGGAATAAATTTGACATTAAGCCATATTAGGAGGTATTAAGACTGGCCTGGTCAAACAGCTAGGTTTTTAAGAGCATTAGAAAGAAGAACAGAATTAGAAAAGAAATTCCGAAGCACAGAGCTTCACAATACAAGGCACGATGGCCAATGGTCGAGCAATCTATAAACAAGTGTGCTCAAGAGGCCAGAATCGGAAAGACGCACAGATCTGCAATTCAGGTGGGACAATGAGGTTCTGGGTAGATTTAAAAGTAAAAATTAAAATTTTAAAATCAAGCTATTGCCAGAACTTGCTCCAATGTAGGTCAGCATGCACATGTGATAGACAGCATGAATGGGCACAAATTAGGATACGAGGAACAGAACGTTCATGTTCTTCAATCTGAGTAAAATTTAGAGAATGAAAGACAAGGAATTGACCAGGACATTTAAAACAACACAGATGTTTAGAATGGTGGCTTCTAAATATTTACTGGACTCTACAGATTTTAGTTTGAAGAGAATTGTGCATGACACTTGCATTCATGTATGACCTTTTCACACTAGCTGTTCTATGCGCACTCCCTATTATGTGGGGAAAAAATGCATTTGAAACCATTTACAGTTTGTATGATCTCATGAGAATTGTTTTAGAGCAGCATTTTATGCTCATTTAAGAAGAGAATGAAAATGTGCTCAAGCCGCTATCTGTAAAGATCCGATGTGAGATGTTTGTCTGGGCTCAATCTACCTCCTGTTGAGCAAGAAACTTTAGCAAAAGCTGTGCTTCATTTGGTGCAAGTCTTCACTGAGAACCCATGGATTATTTGATGTGTGGGAATGAAAACGTAACATACTGGTACAGTAGGGAGACTCTTCAAATGTGCTTGAGGCACGTGTATTGGGACACAGTAAGCAGAGCTTTACTCTGTTTCTAATTGTGTGATACTGACACAGATGTCTGAAATGGAATGGGTGTCCATTTGCCAGCAGTCTTTATATTAATATGTTACCATTTCATTTTAAAAGTTACTTTAAATTTTTTTTGTTGTTCTTTGTTGTTGTTCTAAATGCAGCAAAATGGTATGATTCTAGAAATTTTTCATTTTATATATTTTTATTCGGTAAAGGTGTTGGTCTGGACAGAGTGGACAAAGTTAAACAACTGCCTTATATAACAGCTGAAAACAACTCGTTCCTGAATTGTCTATCATAACCAAATTGTTCTCTTCGTACTTATTGTACATGCAAAACATAGTCATCATCCCAGGTTCACTTCCTGGTCTATGTTGAGCTAATATGAGTTGATTCTTTGGCAGTGGAGCAGTGTAAATGAGAAAATCTTAAGAGAAAACTGGGAAGGAAATTGATTTTTCTTCTCCTGTTCCTAATCCAAGTTATATTCTGCTTCATCAATTACGATTTGCTATCGTATTTAAAATTATGTGAAGTAACTGAAGTTGTGTCTTTCTTGCTTTAAGTTAAAGAATTTCTGCTTTGTATTTCTAATAATTCAGCTTAAGTACCTATATATTAAATGAACTCATTGTGAATAAGGAAAATAAATATTACAAAATTGATTGTTGTATTCCGGTCAACTAGTTGGCGACAGATGTAACTGGACTCAATCTTTACATACTTTCAGAGACATTTATTTACAAAATTATATATTATAAGCATGCACCTTCTAACCCAAAAGAACCACAGTTCCATTCAGGGCCTATTCAAAGGGGCACACGTGAATCCCAGTTAATATGTGCCACCTGTATTCAATTAAACAAAATTAATTTTGTGTAGCAGAATATTGCCTGATGGTAAGTAAATGAAGGATATGATTCTGAGTACCATACTAGAGAGACTATCTGGGTTCAGCCATTAATATAGAATGCGCTTAACCTCACTTTTTTTCTTTTCCCCAGGGCAGAAATTGTATTGGGGAGCATCATCAAGAAGAAAGGATGGAGGTAATTTTAATTTGTTAGTTTGAAGCTCTGAGAATATGTTAAAATTTATCTAAGAATATTGATATGAGATTACCTACCTGGTTAAGACTTCATAAAGTAAGATCACATTTTTAGATTAGATTTTAAGATTAGAAATATATTTTGATAGTTGATATTTAAAAAGGGAGAGCTAAAGTGAACACCATCCACATTTATTGTTTATAATCAGAGAATAAATGTATCACCAATGCTCCTACAAAATTAATTGACAGTTATTGCATATTGGAGAATGATGCTAGGGAGCAGAAAGGGTTGAGAAACAATGGAGCTTTGTTACAGGTACGTGTTCTCTTACGTGACTGTTTCTTCTAGGTCTGTTTCCGGCAGTAGGGACTTAAAGATATCATTTCCATTGAATATGCTAATACAGTAGAACTCAGTAAACCAATAAGATTGAATACAAATACATAACATTTCCTCTCCCCTTAAATTGAATGCCCCCAACAAGTTCAAAACAAGTCAACATGAACAGTAATTAATAAGTCACTATTAATAAGTCAAATGGTCTGGACGTTTTCACACTCAGAACAGTTGATGGCAAAGCTCTGGTGTCGTCTTCTTTACACTGGTGGCAAGCTCTGGCATTTTGGTCTTTCCACATCATTGATGGTTAGCTTGACCAGTGATGACATAAAAACTAGAGATTGTCTCTGCGACTGATCAGTTCATGAGGTGTTGCTTTTCTCACAGTGTCTTTTGGTGTCAAGGTTGTAGAAAGGTTCAGGTCAAGACTTATGTATTACTGAGTCTGGATTTTCAGCTGGTTCCAAATCCAGCAGATCTTCCAGCCAACAGCTGGTCGCATATCTCCTCCAGATAACGTCGGACGGATTTTCCTTCCTTTCAATGGTGTTTCACAGTGGCAGGATTTTATGATCCCACCATTATCAATTGGGATTCCCATTGAATGCACCCCTCATCACTGGGAAATCCAGAGTGGAGGTGCACCATTGCCACAACCAGAATATCCTACTGGTATAAACAGCAGCAAGATTTCAGCAGTCATTACTGGTCTATACAGTGTAAGAGACAGGTCCTTCTTTGCAGGGATTGTGGGAGGAGCCCAGTTCTCTTCTATGGAGTAATTGTTAGCCAAACCTCCTTGTCCTTGGTGAAAAATTCTATATTTTGCTTTCCCACCATTCCTTTTGTCCTTGTCGTTGCTGTTGTACAATCTCTTTTCTTTTTGGAAGTTTGAACAGATTGAATGCCGTTTATAGTTGTCTCCATCATTAATATTGTAAGAGAGGGCTTGGTCGTAGAATACCAAGTAGAAAGATATTCCCACTTGTGCAGTCTGATAGATTACCTGATAGTAGCAATCTTGGAAGTCCATCTGCATTACCATGTTATCTTGATAATTAATAATATAAGTATGTGCAGATGAAAGCAGTGCACATTTTTACGTTCCACTTGCTGCTTGTGACATACAAGAAAGGCAATGTTACAAAAAAGGCATATTTTAAAAAGCCATATTACAATAATCATGGGGAGCTTCAATATGCAGGTGGGCTGAGAAAATCAGGTAGGTAGTGGATCCCAAGAAAAAAATTTGTGGAATGCCTAAGAAATGGTTTTTTTTGGAGCAGGTTGTGACAGAGCCTACCAGGGAACAGGCAGTTCTGGATTTAGTGATGTGTAATGAGGCAGACTTGATTAGGGAACTTAAGGTGAAGGAACCCTTAGGGAGCAGTGACCACAATATGATTTAATTTATCCTGCAGTTTGAGAGAGAGAAACTGGAATCAAATGTATTAGAATTAAATAAAGATAATTACAAAGACATGAGGGAGAGTTGATTGAAAAGGGACCCTGGCGGGGAAGATAGTGGAACAGCATTGGTCGGAGTTTTTGAGAGTTATTTAGGAGGCACAACAGAAATTCATCCCAAGGAGGAGGGAACATGCCAAGGGGAGGATGAGACATACATGGCTGACGAGGGAGGTCATGGACAGCATAAAAACAGAAGAAAAGGTATACAAAGCGGCAAGGATTTGTGGGAAGCCAGAAAATTAAGAAGCTTTTAAAAGTGAGCAGCCAACTAAAAAATCAGTCAGGGTGGAGAAGATGAAATATGAGTGTAAGCTAGCTAGTAATATAAAAGAAGGTAGGCAGAGTTTTTTTGAATATATAAAAAGCAAGAGAGAGGCAAAAATAGCCATTGGACCACTGGAAAATGAGGCTGGAAAAGTAGTAATAGGAAACAAAGCAATGGCAGAGGAACTGAATAGTTACTTTGCATCAGTTTTCATGGTGGAAGACAGCAGTGGGGTACCAGAGCTCCAGGAGAATCAGAGGCACAGATGAGTGTAGTGGTTATCACTAAGGAAAAGGTTCTAGGGAAACTGAAAGGTCTGAAGGTGGATAAATCACCTGGACCGAATAGACAACACCCCAGGGTCCTAAGAAAGATAGCTAAGAAAATTGTGGAGGCATTATTGGTGATCTTTCAGGAATCACCAGAGGCAGGGAGGGTACCAGAGGACTGGAAATAGTTCATGTTACACCGCTGTTTAAGAAGGGAAGGAGGCAGCAGAAGGCAAATTATAGGCTCGTTAGCCCAACTTCGGTCACTGGCAAGATTTTAGAGTCCATTATTAAAGATGAAATCATACTTGGAAGTACATGATAAAGTAGAAATGAGTCAGCATGGCTTTGTTGGGGGGAGGGCTTGTGCCTGACAAATCTGGTAGAGTTCTTTGAGGAGGTAACAAGGAAGTTAGATAAAGGAGAACCAGTGGACGTGATTTATTTAGATTTCCAGAAGGCCTTTGGCATATAAAAACATAGGAGACTGTTAAATAAGTTAAGAGCCCATGGTGTTAAGGGTAAGATTCTGGCATGGATAGAGGATTGGCTGAGTGGCAGAAGGCAGAGAGTGGGGATAAAGGGATCTTTTTCGAGATGGTAGCAGGTGACTAGTGGTGTGCCTCAGGGTCAGTGCTGGAATCACAACTTTTCACAATATACATTAACCATTTGCAGGAAGGAACTGAAGGCACTGTTGCTAAGTTTGTAAATGATAGAGATATGTAGAGGGACAGGTAGTATTGAGGAAGCAGGAGAGCTGCAGAAGGACCTGGACAGGTTGGAAGAATGGGCTAAGAAGTGGCAGATGGAATGTAGAGAGGAAAAGTGTGAGGTTATGCACTTTGGAAGGAGGTATGGATACATAGACTATTTTCTAACTGGGAAAATGCTTAGGAAATCAGAAACACAAAAGAACTTGGAAGTCATTGTTTAAGATTCTCAAGGTCAATCTATAGGTTCAGTCGGCAGTTAGGAAAGCAAATGCAGTGTTAGCATTCATGTCGAGAGGGCGAGGATACAAAAGCAGGGATATACTTCTGAAGCTGTAAAAAGCTCTGGTCAGATCATATTTGGAGTATTGTGAGCAGTTTTGGGCCACATACCTAAGGAAAGATGTACTGCCCTTAGAAAGGGTCCGAAGGAAGTTCACAAGAATGATCTCTGGAATGAAGAGCTTGTCGTATGAGGAACGGTTAAGGACTTCGGATCTGTACTCAGACTTTAGAAGGACGAGGGGAGATCTTATTGAAACTTAAAGGATCTTACGAGGCATGGATGGCGTGGATGTGAAGAGGATGTTTCCACTATTCGGAAAAACTAGAACCAGAGGGCACAACCTCAGGCTAAAGGGACAACCCTTAAAGGATGAGGAGGAATTTCTTCAGCCAGAGAGTGATGAATCTGTGGAACTCTGCTGCAGAAGGTTATGGAGGCCAGATCATTGAGTGTCTGTAAGACAGAGATAGATAGGTTCTTGATTAATAAGAGGATCAGGTGTTATGGGGAAAAGACAGGAAAATGGGAATGAGAAAAATAACAGCCATGATTGAATGGTGGAGCAGACTAGATGGGCAGAGTGGCCTATTTCTGCTCCTATGTCTTATGGTCTTACGTGTGACCTAGAAATGGTAGTTAGCGGACGATGGCCCATCAACAACGTAAGTTCTCTACAGGAATTGATGTTTTTTTACTTCAACGATGATCCCTAATGCTTCCCTTTCAATCTGTCATAGTTACTTCAGCCTTGCTCAAGGTTCGAGATGCAAAAGCAACGGATCTTCCTTCACCTGATGGCATGATGTGGGAGACCACCACTCCCACACTATAAGGGGATGCATCACAAGCTAAATGTAGGATAGCAGAATAAAATGCGTTAAAACCTCATATTTAAGTAATGCTTCCTTGGTTTGCATGAAAGCATTATTGCATTGATTCAGTCGGTTCTTGTTCTGGGACAAGAGGTTCTGTAATGATATCAGAATGATGGCAAAGAATGGAACAAATCTGTAAAAGTTCAACAATCCTAGAAGGAACACAACTGCATAATGTTCTAAGATACGGACATCTCTGTATTAGCCTTAAACTTTGAAGGAGATTCATGAAGGCCAGTGGCACCAATCACACGTCCCAAATACTCAATGGAGAACTGGAAGAACTTTCACTTCTCCTTGCAGACTTTCAGACCACAGTCTTCCAATCCCTGCAGAGTGGTATCCAAATTCCAAAGATGTTCCTCTCTGTCCCTTCCAGTGACTAGGATGTCATCCAGATAACAATGGACTATGCTTAGTCCACTCAGGATCTGATCCATTGCCCTTTGAAACAATGCAGAAGCAGAGGTGATACCAAATGGCAAGCTTTGGTATCAAAACGAGCCTTTTTATGTCATGATTGTCACAGGTTCCTCTGACTTATCGCCCATGTTCATCTGTAAGTAAACCTGGCTCAGGGCAATTTTGCTGGAATGTTGGCCTCCTGCCAATCCCACATCAAACTATTGATGTGGCCCTTTCTCTAATTCTGATGCGCTCCAAGACTATTGTCTTCGCAAGTCATTCCAAATCAGCTTCCACCTTCGCCTAGTAGCAAATGGCATAGACCCTTGTCTTCAAGCATTTTATTTGGCTTCCTGCTTTTATTTTCAGTTTAACTGTAATATTTTACATGCACTCAAATACTTCCTCAGAAACAAGTGTGCTTTAAAACTTAACTTTTGTGAGGCTTTATTCTGGTCATCATATTGACTTTGGCCCAGTTCAATTAAATCTGCTGTTGACCTATTAAGTTGCACAACTACTTTGATGTGACTCTTCAGTGGAACCACTTTTCTTGTATACATCTTCAGCACTATCCTTGATGGCTTCAAGGGAATGTGTCAGATTTATCCTTGTAATCAGCCTCTGGCACCAGCGAGGCTTCTGCCCCCGGTATCAACTTGGATCTTTACTGGCTGCCCGTTCAGCAGTGTGTAGCGGCAGCGATGATGAGCATCCTCATGAGGAATTATCCTCATGAGGAGGATAATTCCTCCTCAGGTTGAGTGTCACTATATTTTTATCGATCCTTTTGTACATCATGAACCATTCTCTTTTTGTTCTGATTGAATACTGACTTGGTTTATTCTTGTTTCTTATTTTTACTTAGAGCTTGCTTTTTCTAGCAGGCACACTTGATGTGCCCTTTTTCTCTGCAGCTTCGACATACCATGTTTTCACACCAGCATTTAGCTGCAGGATGCCTTGGCTTTGCACAGACAGCTGCCTTTACACCAGTGATGTGTACAAATTTCGAGGTTCATGGGTGTCAATTCAACTGTCATTTTGTGCAGTCGGGTACACAAACTCAAACTCAATTGTTGAACTGTCATTGCAGCAAGTTCCATAGAAACAGCAATTTTCATAGCCTTTTTCAGAATAAGATTACTCTCCATTAACAAACATTTCTGCATTGCTTTACTGTGCAGACCACAAACGAATCTGTCCTGAATAGTATCATTCAGCACATCTCCAAACTCCCAATGTTCTTGCACAATCGACTCTCCCTCCTCTTGGTTTCTCTTGTGGAATCTACAGAGCCCTGCAATCACCAAAGGCAAAAAATGTGCTTGCAAAATATCTTCATAGGTTTAGTGCCTGGCTTCTCAAACTACAGAGGAGATTAAATCATCATGCTGAGGACACCCCAGTATCTTCAATTGTTTTGTTTGCGCAAAATGGTCAAAGCACTCCATTTAGTAATGCCATTGCTCCACATTTTCATCAAAAGGGTCCCACCATTTTCCTTAGTACTGAAGGTTTCCTGTATGTGCACTTTGCAACCTGTTTCTTGATTTTTTTTTTCTTCAAGAAGCAACAATCCGAGCTTCAGCCTCTTATTTAACACAGCCCACTCTATAACTGCTGCAAAGTATTGTTACTCACATCAACATAGCCTATAAGGTCCAGAGCACATGAGCAAAGCTTATTTTCTAACTTTTTTCCTTGACAAATTTGTCTTCCTTGGTGGTTAGCAAGTGCTGTTCATCATTGCCAGTATTTATGTTGTAAATTGGAGAATGATGCTGGAGAGCATGGAGGATTAAAAGCAACGGAACTTTAATTATAGGTGTGTGTTCTCTTGCTGTGTCTTCTCAGCCTATTTTCCATACTAGGAATTTATGATGTCACTTCTGGTGGAAACATAAATACAGCAGAGCTCTGTAAGGCAATAAGAATTAATACAGTACATCACTTTCAAATACAATAATATTTCGAAACATTGATATTGTAATTCAGCATGCTGTATTAAATGTGTGCACTGTTTGAACAACTTCACCTTGTTATTTCCTATTTTGTAAAGAGTACACCAACAATGTTTCCATTCAGGAGCGGAATGGGAATAGCCCATCTCCTTTGACGGATCAACATTACCTTTCATTCTTTTCACTATATGTTACAAAATCTTCTCTCAGGAAATTTTATGAGCTGTGAACATTCCTGGCTGGGTCAGCATTTATTGCTCATTGCTGTTATCTCTTGAACTTCATTTGTATCTGCAATGATACATAATTTACATAATTTACTGATGTATTCCAGATAGTTCAGTGCATTCACTCTGACTTCTTTTCATCTTCCATTACTGCTTCCCTCCACAGATTCTCTGCATCTTTGTCAACTTGCCAGAGCATTTACTTTTAAACTGTCTGCCTATTATCTTTTCACAGCAAGAAGTCTAACAACACCAGGTTTGAGTCCAACCAATTTATTTGATAGTAATCTCTCAAGCTTTCGAGGCTATCCTCTTTGTCACGTGAATGAGGTGTTCTGGTCTCAAACAGCATATACAACTTGTGAGTTTACTATCAAATAAACCGGTTGGACTCAGACCTGATGTTGTCAGACTTCTTACTGTGTTTACCCCAGTCCAACACCGGCATCTCTACATCATGAATATTATCTTTTCATTCAAGGGTTTTGCAATGACCCAATGCAGACATTCCAATGCTGCCTTTTGGTTAATGCTGCAGTACTGCAAAGTTCTTTTTGATAATTTGAAAAACTTGTACTGCTTTGTAAATTATTTCAAAACATGAAAGCTGTGAATTTGGTGCAAGAATTGTACCCTTCTGTAAATATTGTAGTTCAACAAAGTCTTTTAAAAGATACAGCACATCAATGCCCAAACAGTGAGTTTTGTTGAATTTTGTTATATTGTTTTGTGACTTAACACTTCACGTGATGGATTTCTAGCCATGCAGAGCAGACGCCAGTCACAGACCAGGCATTTTCCTGAAAGAACCAGTAAATAGGAAGCGGAAGTGTCTTCCTCTGGCCAATACACCTCCCCATAGCTGGTTACATTAGCAGAGACAGAAAAGCACAGTGGCTGTCTGCATCTCAGCCAATCCACATGCAGGGAGCTACAAAGCTGAATTGAGAAACATGGTTTTTAAGGATAAAGATTATAATCGTGATAAGCACTTTAACAGACTTCCAACAACTTTCTCTGCATTATTTTAGTAGGTTAACTCTGAACCATAACAGCAGAGAGGAGTTTGGTTTTTTTAAGCATTTGTATTAGACCAGCATTGATAAGAATCTCAGTGCCCTGAAACAGATGGTTGATGTAATTATTTTTCCACAATTAAGCTGAAACATTTTCTGATTTGCTTTGGGATGAATTAAAAAGTTCTGTATTCTTATTATCTTATTAGTAATACAATATTGTACAAAATTGGTTAAATTAATCAAGCCCTTTATCAACTTATCCTGTTTTCTCTTCACAGACGATCCAGCCTTGTTATTACCACTAAAATATTCTGGGGTGGCAAGTATGTAACCCAACATTTACTTATTAATAAGTTAAAAGTTATTTTTAAAGACATGTAATTGAGCTACTGAGGTGCTCTCATTTAGTGACTGCAACCTATAGCTAAGCTTTTCAGGGCCAGAAAACTCAAGTCTGCTGGGTTAGCTGGGCTGAACTAGGGGACTGCCATTTGACACTAGTGAACTAGAAAAAAGTCAACTATTTTTCATGCATGAGGATAGGATTGGAGTTGGCTTGAGGAAGTTGTACCCAGCAGGAAGTCAATTATTTTGGAAGAAGGAAAAATTATAATTGCTAAGCTTTGTCCACTGAGGCTGTGTAACTCTCAATAGTATTATTGGTAAATAAACTGACATCATCATAACAAACTAAAGCTGCCTGTTTAGAAGGGAATATCAAAAGTGTTTTAATCATTTGATATATAGATGTATGAGGCTGTTTACCCATATACAGTTATGTGGCACCTTTAACATTTAACAAAAGTCCTAGGGTACCTCACAGATCTTAGACCTTATGTTCTGCCTTTCATTATGTTTTCCCCCCTGTGTAGAAACCCCATTCCTTCATTTAACCCTTGTCATGCAGCTAAAATTGAAATGCTTCCCAGTATATTTTGAACTGGTACTTCCAAATGACTTAGCAAGTTGAGTAGCAGAGCAGTCAAAACAGATGGGTCCCAAGTTTGAATCCTTGATTCCTGGTCTTTGCCAAGTTAGTAAATCTAAGCCAGAATCATAATAAGGACACCTATGACATTAGTTTATTAACAGAAAAGCAAAGGTTGGTTTTCATTACCTGATCATGGTCCTTACTATCTTACTGGCACTAATAATTAAGATTTTCTGATGAGTAATGGTAAAATGAAGCAAGTACTAAGAAGCTACTGACAATCAGTCAGACATTCCATATCTTCAGGAAGGAATTGAAAAGGTTAACCAAAAAACAGAACAAGAAATTATATTGCTTTCATCATTTTGTCATTCATTGTGTGCATTTGAATGGAGAGCACATCTATTTCACGTAGATTGTGTGACTGAAAATGCTTGTAATTACTGAGGAATTCAATTCTCTCACATTTTGCTCTTTGAAGTCATCTATCTTGCTGTACACAGTTTCACCAGATTTGTAGCCCTCTAAGTTATGTGGAAAACTACAAGTCAAGTTCCAGGCAGAATGGAAAGCCTGGAGTCCCAAGTGACCTATAAAATATAAAGGGGCAATTTTTACAAATGCAGGCAAAATAAGGAAATCGTAGGTGCACACCCCACAGTTTTGCATCAATTCACTTCAATGGAGAGAATATTGTGGGAAATATGCCTTTGATTTTTGTACAAGCACCCTCAGCAGGTGAAAATGTACACTAGAAGCATGCATTGATAACATTTACCTTGTAGATGAACAAATGTGAAGCATTTGTAGATTTGACTGCATTCTTGTTCTAGCTTGATTATTTGCTTTGTGGTTGTCCCCATACTGTAGTGTTATTACTCAAGGAAGTTAAACTTTCCAGTTTTTGTTACTAAATACTAAGTGCTGTATGATTAGAACCTAAGAATTTATGAACAGGAATAAGTAATTCAGCCCCTCAAGCTGTTCCACCATTCAGTATGATCGTGACTGATTTTGTCTCAGCCTCAACTCCATTTTCCTGCTGTTCTCCATAATCATTCAACCCATTACTAATTAATCTGTTTATCACCTCAAATTTACTCAACATCTTGGTATTCACTGCACTCTGGGGATGCATGCCACAGATTCACGAACCTTTAATAGAAGTACTTTCTCCTCATTGCTGTTTTAAATTTGTTACCCCTTTCCCTGTACCATGGTGCTGTGGTCAATGCCAGGGAATAAGAATCTCAAACAGATTGGACAAAGATAGGATGTGTAGGTTAGGTGATTGTCCATGCTAAGTTGCCCCTTAGTGTCCAAAGATATGTAAGTTAAGGGTATTAGCAAGATAAATACATGGGTTTACAGGATTAGGGCCTAGATGGAACAGAGTTGATAGGATGAATGGCCTCCTCTGCACTTTAGGAATTCTATGACTCTATGATAAAAGCTGCATCTCGTTCAACCCAACCTCCTGGTGCCTCACAGTCACACTCTCTTTTGGCCAAATCAAGATAATTAACCTAAGGGATGTGACTGCCTCCTGAAACAAAGCATCCAGGTATCTTTTTCCCCTCCCTGATGTGATGCAGCATCTCGATTTCAGACTACTGCTCACCAACTCTGAGCTGGAGTTCCCTGAGCAATGAGTACATGCTTCAAATATATTCATTAGGAACCACAGTGGGATTCACCAAACATAATACATCACCTGGCCTTCCATCCCTATTTTATTAGTTTATAATTTTTTTTTACTTTTTCAAATTGTTTTTAGCTTCTTGATCTATATAGTATTGCTCCTTGTTACATTTAATCTAATTGTGTACAGTACCTGTGCACCTATTCCTGCAGTTTGATCACAAAGGATATCTTAACATCCGAGTCATACATAGATATTTTCATAGGTTT
The DNA here is from genome assembly GCA_024679065.1 of Sphyrna mokarran. Lineage (NCBI taxonomy): Eukaryota > Metazoa > Chordata > Chondrichthyes > Carcharhiniformes > Carcharhinidae > Sphyrna > Sphyrna mokarran. The sequence goes on along the minus strand of JAGIQG010000028.1, from coordinate 16,843,884 downwards.
ACCAGTGTATAGCTCAGTGCTATAGAGGGTTTGAGATTGCATTAGAAATGTGTTTTCAAACATAAGTCTAATGTTTCTGGTAGCCCTACTTTTACATGAACTTGTCCACATCAGTGAAGTTTCAGCTATTATTTGGACATGTGATCTAATTAACCAAACTTTATTACTAAATGTTGACTGTTAAATAATACCAAGGTTATCATTTGTGTTTCTTTTGCAGGGCAGAGACTGAGCGAGGACTCTCTCGAAAGCACATTATAGAAGGTAGGGCACAACACTAGTACAAAAAAATGCTGTTTTTCAGTGATTGGTTAATGCCCCCATTAAAGTGGGAAATGTTCATTTGATGTGAGCACATTAAAAGCTTTATGATAACATGACTGAAATTAATTCCTACCTTGTTGAATTCTATAGTAATTATAAGAATTTTGAATCTTCAGTAAGACAAAAATCACCATGTTCCTGGCCAGGAAAAAATGGAAAGTCATGCTTACACAGGGCGAAGATGGCATTTTCTTTATCTGGAGTACAGTCATAAATAACTGATTTAGTATTGCAGAGTGCAAAATAAATGATACTGCTTAACTTGGCCAATACGAGAAGATGCTGTAGATTTCTAGTTTTGAAGAAAATACATTTAATATGCAAAGCCCACCATTCTATTAATCATTTCTGCACATCATAAACTTCCACAGGGAACTAAACATACAAAATAATTTGTTTGTTCTTTTACTATAAAGTCTAATTACAGTTTTTATTCTTCCAGCCATATAAAGCTTCGTGAGATTGTGAGACTGATCTTTTTATGGATGTATGTGCTCTGGTTTTTCAGGACTGAAGGCTTCTCTTGAACGACTGCAGTTGGAGTATGTGGATGTGGTATTCGCTAACAGGCCAGATCCAAACACACCTATGGAAGGTGAGTTTCATTGCCTAAGTGGAGAACTATCACTAACTTTTTATCTACAAGGTTAAAAATGCACTCATTTACTCTCTTTTTTCTTTCCCACCTCCAAAATCTTCCAGAAACTTCCACTATTCAAGAAATAAAAATTGATACATCTTTATTTACAAATCACTAGCCTGAAGTTACTTTCCAATTGAGAAAATATTTTCAGGGTTCACTTAACTCATCATTTAAGATGCAGATGTAAAGGTTTAATTAATGGGGCATATCAACTCACCTATATTGAAATAATTTCCAATACCACATTCTCACTTTTCTCCCGTTTTAGTATCTTGTCTCTTCAGTACACATGCTTGTTGAAATACCATTCCACAAGTAGCAGTAATCCTCAAATACTCTGTTCATACATTTTTTTGAATGAGGAACATCCATATTTCTCTTCACTAACTCAGTGTCACTGAGCCCACTTGTTGCAACCAAACTACTGGCCTATCTGAGATCAGCTAACTCATCACAAAGCTGGATTCAAACGAGAGATACTGTATTTTTTTGTTCAATATCTGCAATGATTGCAAAACTTTGATATGGTGTGCTTGTTTCCACCAGTGTGAAGTTTCAGGTGTACAGTTTAATTTAGCTCTCTTTTCATTAAAAATTTAAGCAATCTAGATAATTCACTGGAACATCAGGAAGTGGTAGCATACAATGGGCATGTATAAATTTTATTCCATACTGTGACATTATTAACTGACTTTATTCATTTAATTCAGGGAGCATGTACACACTCTCTCTTATAAATGGAGGAAGAAAGCTGTTTCTGGTATACTATCAATGTGTGTCCTAGCAGGGACTTGAGAGAAGTTGCCCATTTGGACTTGGTTGCATAAATTGTCCAAGAGACCTGTTTAAGGAATGATGCTGTTTAAGAATAGTGATTTCCTAACAAATATAAGTTCAGAACATTACACATCGTGTTCTTTATTTTTGGTTTTTGTTAATGCTTTTTTTGTTCAAGCTAATAGACTTTTTTATACATTTACTTTTAATGGAAAATCTTTAAAATCAGGTGCGATAATATGGTCAATCTCATACTGTCACATCAGATATCTGGATTCGGATGCAACAGAGACCACTTAAATGCGGGCTGAAAATGAAATATTTGGTCAAACTTAGTGCAGTTTCCACAGCACTTGTCTCCATGTAGATGAGGTTGAGTTAGCATTAAATGGGTCTAATTCAATTCTAGGTGGCTTAAAATGTATGAGGAGAAACTCAGAACACCACTGGATCTGACAGATTTAGATTAAAGTTTCACCATAACATTTATGTAGAACAGGCACCTTGGATAAGGTGGCACAGTGGGCATTCTAGCCTGGACTAATGGGATAATAGTCTCCTTGGTGTATTGGCTGTGAAAGTCCAATATGAAATAAATTTAGATAATTTAGTGGACAAGATTCACCCCATAAAATCTTCAATAACTTGACATTAGGTGGCTTGCAAAGAGCAATTTGATTCAAAGAGCTCCTGGATGGCTAGTGCTAGCAATGGAAAAATGTCACATTCGTTTAATAAGGGGCATTCTACAAGGATGGGAAAGAGACCAATTGTTGGATCAGATTGCACAATGTTTTGTGGTGCATCAACAATTCTTGACTATGCTCTTGGAGTACTTGATATTGGGACTAAAATGGAAAATACTGAATTTGCCAGAACTGATATTATCCTCATTTTGTGAGAAATATTCTTCAAAATGATTGGTAAACACTGGTAGAAAAATGTATCAGATGTCTATAATGATTTTATAATGATATCTGTTAACGAGTTCTTTAATGCAAGACACTTACTCCATTGGCATTGTGAACATACAAAATAGGAACAGAAATTTCCATTTGGCCCTTCAAGCTTGCTCCGTCATTTGGTAAGATCATAGCTGATCTGTTTGAGTTTTGCATTCCACATCTCTGTTGACCTCCAATAATCTTTGATTCTCTTGCCTAACTAGAATCTATCTATCTCCACCTTAAAGATATTCAATGACTATGCCTCAGAAAGTGATGGAGTATATTTTTGTCCTTATACCATCGTGCGTTAAAGCAGGAAAACTTAGCTGATCTCAGCTCAGGCTGTATTTGCAATACTGCACCTTAACCTTCATATTTCTTTACTGGGTAGGGGGAGATGTCAGCCAGAGTTTCCACTCGTGATCACTTAGTTTTCATCCAAAATTATGAATAATATATATGGATGTTAGATGAAATAACATCAGATTTGGTTGTGATACCATGCATAGGTGAATACACTGTCCTCTCATTATGGCAAAACATCCCACTATGGACAATTGTATGGCAGTCATTATTCCAGTTCTAATAACAATAACTTAATTTCTGCTGAAATCACATTACTTGCTCGACTTTTTTGCAGGTTGTTTTTGTTCTCTGTTCTTTCTCATTGTTTAATATGGAATATACATTTAGAAATAAAGGCGTATTGGATGACTTATAATTCTGTAAGTTAAAAACATCAATCAGTGTGTCAGCAAAATAATAGTACCATTTTAAATTGTTAGGATCATCCAAAGGATTCTTGTACTGGAAGTCCTTCACAGTTGGTTACAGAAATGTTCTTGTCATAACAAGCTATGGTAAAAGTGACTCAATATGATAGTGCTGTGTCTTCACCATTAGTCCGTATGGTGTAAGATACGTAAAGTGGTTTATAAAACAATGTCCCTTTTGTAGCCCTACATAAACAGTATATGTGCCTGGCTGTATGGATGCTCCAAGCTAATTTTTAATGGATGTCGTCAAAAAATTCAAACTTTAAGTCTGCAATCCTAGTGTCAGTATTGCAGGTACAACTTGGAATTATAAATGCATCTTGCAAGTGATCATAGACAATAAATTACAGGAGTATGAAAATATAGTTTGATGTGGAAGTTCAGTTGCATGGTGCTACTATCATATTTTTGATTTTTTTTGCAGATTTGTAAGGTGTCTTGTATGTTTTGCACATATGATAATTGGCTCAGTGTGTTGCAGGTCATTCACTTTTTGGGCTTCTGTTTTTGTACCTTCACACTTCTTGAGGAACAGAGTGAAGTAGTAGAAGGATTCATCAATTGATTTAACAATTTGAATTTCTTTTTCATGGTCATAATGAGGGGGATATTAGGGGAGGAGACTTTGGAGTTTGTCCAGTATTGCTTGTAGGGGAGAGGGTGGGGTGCCAAAATCAATACATTGAAACGCGTAAGAGGTTACTCCAATTCAGATATCCTGCTAATGTCATCCCAGACCTGAGAGCTGAAGATCTATTTGCCAGAACTGTCTGGAGTTCAGTTTGAATCCTGTACCTGCTGACTCAGATGAGAATGCAAATAGCACTATTTCACTTTGGTTAACTTACTGTCCTAAAGCCAGGAATGAAAAGCTGATTCAGCTGTTCAGTGTAATCTCTTGATAAAAAAACTTCTTGTCCAATACTCAGAAGTCATCGTTTCAAAATACTTCTGTTGTCAGTATAGCATAACAGCTCAGAAAACTATTTCCAGAGGGAATCCCCAAGTATGAAAGGACTACACATTACAGATGCTGGGAGTTTTCCATAATTCAGCTAATCAGAATATAAAAGTTATGAATACCAAAAATACCCTATACTGAAACCAAGGTAACAATACTGATCTTCTTTCCTAGCAGTTTTTATCATTTACAGTTTAGATTTTCACCATTTCTATGTAATTCTATTTGAGTCTTCCACTTGTAATTTGTATCTACTGCTTTCGTAGTTTTTCTCAATTGCTCTGATTCCACCCCTTGAACATTTCTTGTTACACTTTCGCGCACACAAGTCCCATAAGGTTAAGAACTTCAGTGGTAAAAACTGTATTGAGTTATAAAGACATGATTTCAAGGTTCCGCTGAATTAGCTGATGTCAAAGTGAGCAGCAATATCCTAGTTAGTAATTGTCAGTTGCCCATCTTTATCTCATCCAAAGTTCATCTCCTGTTGCATTCCAGAAGGGGTGAATAAATTGTGATACGGGGAAAAACTCTTTTTTTTTTTTTGTTTCATTTTCCTCCTCCCCAACTCCAGGTCACCATTAATCAAATCTGTGTTCTATTAGGAAGCTAGTTAGAATACTTAGTTGCATTTTTTTCCTTGCGCTACATTGATTGGAGCTAGGAGCTTAATTGCTGTCTCAATCAAAGTGTATGATTTTTGCACTACAACCTTCCTGAACTAAGTGGGCTGGAGGGGTCAGGTGTTGGGAGGTTTGACACAAGGTGCAATAAGTGGCACTTATTATAGTGCCTTTAAATATTTCAAGGTTCTCTTCAGGGACAGTGGAAAGAATTAACACCAGGCACAAGTTCTGAGAGGGAATTAAATATGTGGATTTTCAAGAGGTTTTTGAAAGTGTAAGATAGAGATGCAGTGTGCTCTCTCATTTTGTATGTGCATGAGCAATTTGTTCAAATGCATACAACTTCTAATTTTTCTTTTTGCCCAGTATGTTAAAGGGGATAACTTAAGCAGTTCCTGCACAAGAACCTCTGAGTTCTGTGTAGTTATATCTCTCAGATTAAATATTGGAAAAGTGGGAAGACTTTTGCAAAGAAGTCTAGGTTGCAGATGTGTATCTGATACCATGACAACTGCAGAGACCAGAGCTAGAAGAGCATAGTGGTGGAGGCTGGGATGTTGGGCCAATTCTTTTTGGAACAATTTGACAGTTCTCCTTAAGCTTATTATACCTGTCAGTTGAATCTAAATCTAGTACTGTGCTGATATTTTTCCCATTGCCACTTCTACCATATTAACTTGCTCAGCCTAATTTGTACTACATTTCACCTCTGCAGTTGACTTTGTCAAGTAGGTTTGATTGGTACTGAATTTAAAATCTAGCCTATGTAGATAAACAAAAGGGATACTGTGTTTTTAAACTGAAAATTTTCATACCTGATGGAATGCATTACTTTTATTTTGTTCATTGTGCCTTTACAAGTTGGATATATTTTATAATGAGTATGTATGTTTCTGATAAGACATTTCACTGGGCTACTGTTTTCTGAACTGGAAGGTCATGTGTATATGAATGTGTGTGTGTATATATATATATATATATATATGGAATTTACTCATGCTGCTCCCGTGCCCTAAATTCTGCAATGTAATGTGCCTTCAGCTGTAAACTCTGGTTTTCTTAAATCTTCTTTTATTACCAGGGGATCCATTTAGTTCTTCAAAGTCAAGAACATTCATCATTGAAGGTACACAGTACCCAAGAAATGAGTATTAATACGTAGCTGTTTCTGAGGCATTTTATGGGACAGATTGTTCGTTCACTCTGCTCCTACTTCCTCTCCTTCCACCCACAGAAGTAACTTCCCCATAAAATGCAAGTTACCTGACTTATAAAAACATCTTGCAAGTAAACAAAAATAATTCTATTCTACCCTTTTGCTTTTTTTAAACATGTTCCTTCATTTTTGAACGCCTATTCCTCGTTCCTGAAACTTGCATGTTATCCAATTGCCATCCACTAGGTCTCAGCACTTTATCTGAGTTTCCATTTCCTACATGCTTTCAGGTTTACCCGCATTTCATTTTGAATTCCTGTCATTCTGTGAATGGTAGGGCTGTGTATAATAATGTTACAGAGAGAACGGATCTATTCTTAGAAGGTTAACTGCTTTCTTTATTTTTATACAAGTCTTGTTCCTAATTTTGTTTGAAATTAAACTGTATATCATACTGTTTGCTTTGGCTGTTTTTTTTAATTAAATGTGCGCGAGATGATGCCAATTCATTTCATTTTCTCTTGCATTTGTGAATTTTTACCCCTCATTCCCTTGTTGCTGAATTTTTTTTTCTGTTGGCGCTATGAGCAATGTATAATAAGTAGGCCATTATAACTTTTAATAAATATAAATCAGTATATTACCAAAATGAATCTTACAAAAAGACAGCCTTCCCATTTCCCATTGCTGAATGACATATGTATGTAGAAGTAGAATGGGGATGGAGGAGGTTGATGCAACTGTAGTTAAACTTGGTAAGTATGAAACTACCAAACTGAAACCTGTTCTTCTGGTCACTTTGAATGAGCAGCAGGAAGTTTAGTTCTAATGCATTTAAGATCTCATGGTTTCCACCTACCTTCACTTCACCTTATCCACTCTCCTTCTGCCACCTCCTAACCCTTTCCAGAATTAGTTGGGCATTACTGGTGTGGAGCCATTTGATTTCACTGGCACACTACCTCAAAAAAAGTGGTCCACTCACTTTCCCATCAGGCTTGCACCTTTTTAAAATTTGATTTAGAGCCCATCTTGTATAAAGTAGGAAAGTCCTAAAATGGCCAGAGCAACTAGTAAATATGAATCCTGCAACCATATTAACCCCTTTACCAGTCTGATAACCATCTGCTAGTGTGATTGTTGTGTTAGATGCAGTGGAATTCTCTTGAGAGCAATTGTAAATTAATTGCCAGTTACATGAAATAGAACTTTGATATTAAAAGTTTTCACTTTGATTATGAAAAGTAGTCAAGATTTCTACAGTGCCAATTACCTATTCATTGATCTGGCTCATTGAGGTTTATTACCCTAATTGAAGTGTTAACCATAAGCTGTCAAGATGTTGAGTATTGGTAAATTAAACATACCTCCATTCTTCTAGTGTGAAACACAAGATCTGTAACTATAGTCAAATCCATGTGGACATTTAATAAAGGTGAACAAAAAGATATAAGATTGAAATTTTTGTATTTGTATAAGATTACATTTCAATTAATATAAATAGTTTCATACACGGGGGAAAAGAAGTTTATCTTATTGAGAGTTTGATACAATTTGTATTGATCTTTTGAGAGATCCACTGTATTTTGTAATGTTATGTCAATGCTATTCAAATCTAAATATAGGTTGGCATAACCCTAAGTAAATTTTGTTTAAATCTATAAATAGATTTGAGGTGATGAAGGGATTAAGCAGTTGTTAAAGGGTAACCATTTTATCAGGGAACACTGGGCCACATTTATTTAAGAGGCTGACGTTGCCTTGGTGATATTACCTAATGAGCAGCTGAGTCATTTGAACCTTGATGGTGTCAGGTCCATTCCCAAGTCTGGCTGTGTCAGCTGACCTTAGTCAAATAATTGTCATCAGCAGTGCCAGATTAGGGAGAGGAAAATCAGATGGGATTCAACTCCTGATTTTTTTTCGTAGTCCCTGCTACAAAGTATGGGGGTTAAAAACATCAAGCTCCGTTGAACAAAGAACAAAACAGCATGGGAAACAGGCCCTTCGGCCCGATGAGCCCGCGCGGCCACCCTGATGTTCCACCTCTACCCGTGATTCCTGTATATGTTTATAGATCTATGGATTAAAAACCAAATTTGAGACAATTTAGGGAGAATTTGTTTTGCCAGTAAGCCTAAGAGCACGTCTTTAGGATATGGGAGGAAACTGGAGCACCCAGCGAAAACCCACGCAAACACGGGGAGAATGCGCAAACTCCCACAGACACAGGCCCAAATCCATGTATCTGCACAGCACAGCGATAGTCATTGAGCTGTCGTGTTGCCCGTCAAATGGTCCAGGTCAAGTGTACACTAACGACGTGAAGCACTAGGATACTCTCAAAAGAATCCAAGAGCAGCCCTCTCATGACCCATCGCGTGTATGCCCCTTGTTAGACAACAAGGTGGACCAAAGCACCTGTAGGATAGAAACAAGTACATCAATATCATCATCTATTTACACACTTCCCAGGGACTCCCAAGGCTCATGATCCCTATTTTAAATCAGTTTTCTATACCCCTCCATTCCCATTCTGTTCATGTGCCCATCTAAGTATTTCTTAAATAACTCCAGAGTGCCTGCCTCCACCACTTGACTTGGCAGCGCATTCCATACCCCCACCACTCTGTGTGAAAAAACTCCCTCTAGCATGTGATGCTTTCTATAGTAGAATATTTCCTTGGTTCACATGAAGAATGAGTGAGATAGCAGAAGAACAGTGCCAGTGAAACACTAGTGTGGAATTGGCACCTTACAGAGATAAGAACAGGAAGTTTTTTTTAAAAGGCTGAGAGACTTGGCGTGCGTTCGTTTTTCCAAACACAAATCTTGAGGATGCTAATTATTAGAATCATGACAAATTTGAGATATGTTGTAATCCCAGTCTAACTTTGCCATTAGGGCTTCATTCAGAGCATGATATATAAATGCCTATTCAGTCATCCATGGCTGTGCATATTAGTTGCATTGCTGAAAGTGACCATTTAGTGCAGGTTTCATTGTGCATTAATAACTGATTATTGCAAGCCCTAACATAGGTTAATTTTAGTGATAGACTGGTACTTTTTTTAGCTAAGCTGATCTTGGTGTAAAATTTTGCTAGGTGTTGCAGTCACCATTGCTGAACTACTGAGCTGTCACTCCTCATTCAGATTGTCCATGTAGATTTTGCTTCACAATCCACCATAAGGAATTGTTCAACTACCTTGCATTAGCTTGATTCTGTTCACAAGGCTAGAGCGATGCTGTAATAAGTCCTTGAAGGCAGAAGCTCCTCCCCAAAATCCCTTTATTTACAAGTTTGATAATAGCATACAGAGTGCTTGTGGTTAGCAGATATCTTGGTTAAGTACAAAGGTAGAGGCTCCCTGATTGGCCCGTCAATTTGGCCCTTAATCAGGGAGTTCATATTTTAATAGGCCCACTTCAATTGCCTGATTAAAGTTATTACAAATTCGAGTAACGGGGGTACTGTACAACATCAGGTTAAGTCACATTTGCATATTTGGGATATCTGCTATTTCAGAGTTTTGAAACTAAAATGTAAAAGGAACATGAGTATCGAGGGGAGCACATTCAGTGAGATGCTAAAATCCTGGTGGGGTTTGTGTGGCAGTGTTAATATATGATGTATGCTAAACATATGTCCCCTGGGGTTGCATTAAGACAGAATACAAATGGATAAAGTTAAGAAATGGAACTGAATTGGTGAAATCCTTTACCTGGCACTGAATAGTAGAGATGCATTAGAAGAGAATAACTGTACACTGAAATAAAGGTAGCACATGTGATTGAAGTTATTGATAGTGATCAAAATGTAGATAGGTTCCATGTAAGAACAGAATAAAATAAGAGTCAATGAAGATGCTGTAATTCAAAAGGACAAAATTCAGCAAGGTATAAAGATATCTGATCCAAATTAACTGCGCAACAAAAAGTCAAATGGGCAATGGGAAATCTTCAAATATCAAATTGATCAAGTGCAGAATAACTGCATTACTGCAGGGCACAAAGGGGGTCATCAAATGATGGAGCTTCATTATATTACAGTAAACTAATAGTACAGTGTTGAATATTGCTTAAAAAAAGTCAAAGCTTTTCATCTTGCACTCATCTGGCCACTTGTAAGAATATTATTATAAGGAGAAACAACAATTTATACTGAATCAGAGCTTGCTGATTAGTTGGAAGTGGATTCCAGTCAGTTCATTTCCATGAAGAATACACCAGCTGATAGTTATCTGATAGCAGATAACTGCCGAACATTGTTTGAAATTTAAACAAGACAGCTTTACCCTGATTGGTCAAGTCATTACCCTAGGGAAAGAATCAGTGAATGGCTGTCATTTATTTTGTTTAGATGAAATAGTGTGTGAACATGTTCTTTCTGTCTGCTAAGCACAGATCCTGTGTCTTCAGATATATAGAACATAGAACATTACAGCACAGAACAGGCCCTTCGGCCTTCGATGTTGCGCCGACCAATATAAAAAGCAATGCCCCTCCAAACTAAACCATTCCCTTCTCTTCCATATACTTATCAACTAACCTCTTAAACGCCACCAAACTTGGCGCATCTACAACTGCTGCAGGCAGGGCATTCCACTCCCGAACCACCCTTTGGGTAAAGAACCTGCCTCTGATATCCGTCCTATAACTATCACCCCTTAATTTAAAGCTGTGTCCCCTCGTGCTAGCTTTTTCCATCCTAGGAAAAAGGCTATCACTGTCCACCCTATCTAAACCTCTAATCATCTTATAATATATAATTATAGCTATAGTTATATATTATTATTAGCTATAGCTATAATAATAGCTGATAGCTATTATTATAGCTATCAGCACATGCAAGTGTCACACTGCAAGCCCAAATGACTATCTTAAATTGATTGTCAATGTAATTATTAACAAACTAAGGATTATTTCACACTTTGTAGAACCAAAAGTGGCAACCTTAGGAAAAGTGCCCAGTCTACCCCAGATTACCCTAGAAGGTCAAGGTATCTCAAAAGTTTGAATAACAGGTAAAGTACAATGCTATAGCAACACAAATGATATTTGCCTCTTATAGGATGCTGCAGTCAAACCAAAATGATGATCTGCCAATCACCTATGAGTAATGTGGTATATGAATTTCAGTGCCAATGCGATGGCTGGGTATGCAACTCACCTATCCCAAAGACTGGCAGATCTTATCAAACAGCATGTCTCAGTTGCTGTTCACTCAGGGCAAGGTACTCAACCAGTCCATGCTTGCAAAACTCAAAACAGTGTCCAACATTGGATGTGATTTTGTGATTGGATAACACTTGTAAAATAATTCAGTATGGTAAGAATTACAATGACAACTAATTTATGATTGTTGGCTTGCAATATGATGCATTTGTGTGTACTGGAAGCTACATATATATGAAGATACAAGGTTCTGTTCTTTGTAGATGTAAGAGTAGACACACTGCACCTATTTCAGCTAAACTGAATAAGCAACAGCCGTTCACTGATCCATTCCCGAGGACAAGGGTCAAGCTACTTGGTTTAAATATCAAACAATGCTTGACAGTTATCTGAACACCATCAACAAGTGTTTTCTGCCTTGACCAATCAGAATCCACTGGCCAACCAATCAGCATTCTCTTCTCATATATAAATTATTGTTTTCCCTTATATTAGTATTCTTGTGAAGTGTCCTGGTGAGTGCAAGATGAAAAGGTTTGACATGCATGTTTCTCAGCAATGCAATAGGCTAAATTGAATCTTAAAATGGAGACATGATAAAGTTGAATCATAATAATACTTGAGATAATCACGAGGAATATAGAAAGTGTAGTAGTGAGATAAGAAAGGGAATCAAGGATAACTAACAGATTTATTAGAGGCATGCCTTGAAGAAATAAATATAGGGAAAGGGAACTGTTATGACTATGTAGTATGTGGATTTCCAGAAGGTATCCAACATGTCACATGAGATGTTTCTTGGAAAAAGTCAGTACTTTGCCATGACAGAAAATGCCGCCATACAAGTTAGGTAAAAGGGTGTTGTTCAGGTTGAAGAAGAGTTGTATCCCAGGGGTTAATACTAAGTGAACTTCATGCATTTGCTATATATAAATGATTTGGGCATGTGGATTAAAACTTGAAATTTGCCTATTTTATTTTGGTGTTACCGCCAATCAGTGAGGTCAGCAAGAGTTCAGGAAGGCAGGGAGATGCATTAGCAGAATGGGAAAAAAAGTGTCATGAGATTTAATGTGTGAGGTAATACATTTTGAAAGAAGAGATAAATAATTGTTAGGTTTAAAATTTAATCAATAGTATATCAGAGCAAAATAACTATAAGTTTATCCTGAACATTAGTCAGAGGAAACGGCTTGAATTTATATAGTGCCTTTCATAATCTGAGGACATCCAAAGCTTTACAGACAATGAAGTACTTTTTTGAACTGTAGTTATTCTTTTAATGTTGGAATCATAGTTAAGAATACAGTTAGGTTTTGGGACTCTATTATAGTGCAAACATTAAAACAATGAAGAGCGTACATCACAAACAAAATTTTCTGGCCATTTGCGTCGATGGGATTTTCTGATCCCACTGCAGTGAATAGAGATTTGGCTGAGTGTTAAATTTTCTGTCCTTACTTGCAGAGGCAGCGGGTTGTGAACAGCTGGAGTATCCCAGCCCACGTGTTCAGAGACATGATGGTTACAATGAGGTTTAGGGATCATTTTCACTGGAACAGAGAAGGGCAAGAGATTTAATTGAATTTTTATACAAATTTCTGAGTCAATAAGGAAAGACTATTTCTCAGAGTGGGTTGAGTCAGCAATAAAGAGTCGTCAATTTGAAATGATCACAAGAAAATGAGAAGGAAGATTGAGTGAAATTCCATAAGAGTGCTTTGTTTAAGCAATGGAATGTTTTGTCACAGGGAGCGGATGAGGCATAGATCATTGTCTTTTAAGGGAAACTGACACAGGTATTTGAAGTAGAAGGGACAGAGCTTTAGGGAAAAAGCTATCCGGTGCGATTTAATTTGGTTTCTTCTAGCAAAGAGATAGCATAGGCACAATAGAGTGAATGGCCTTTTTGTGTGATCATGTTGTCATACACACATAAGGAGGCCATTCAGACCATCATGTCTGGAAAACGAGGAAAGAATGGCCTATCTTGTAGAATTGTAATCTCACAGCTCGCGAGGACTCCATTCTGCCCATCATATCTGTGCTAGCTCTTTGAAAAACTATCCATTTAATCCCAGTCTCCTTTTTCCCTATAACCCTGCATATTTTTCCTTTTCAAGTATGTATCCAGTTCACTTCTGTGTACTGAAAATGTATGTAGTTCCATTTAAACTTGTGCAGTGAAGATGCAGCTTTGTGACTCAATGACAGCTTTGGTAGCTGCACCTCTGTACAATTACGTAATCTACACTTCCAGTAATATTCGTACCAGTCGATCACTAATTGTTTTGGTCGTAGCTTTTGTGTTTTGTTAAAGCCTTGACTTTCCTTTCTGTTTGATTAAAATGAAAGCCTGCTAAACGACTTAATGCATCACCTAAAAAATAGCAACCCTGTCAGAATTACTGCTGAATTATTTGTGCTTTTCTCAATGGTGCATGTTTAGCATTTTCAACCTTTGTCTTTTTCTCCTTTATCTTTGGCCTCTATGTGCCTGTGCATAATTTTATGGAAAGCTGCATGATGACAGATTGGGCTGAGAAGCCTTGGTAGGATTATAGATTGTTTTTTGGGGGTTCTTTTTTTAAAAATCTTTTATTCCACAAGTCTGGCAATAAAAATTAAGATATGCCTTGCAAGCAATGTATTCATGAAACAGGGCCAGACAGGATGGAGGAGAGGGAGGAAAAAATTGGCCAACCTGCATTCTGAAATCAGTAATGTAATGTTTTTTTTTGAAATATCAATGCTTAATGATGCAAACTACTCTCAGCCCTTCTGATTGTCTGGCAAATTTGGGTCTAAGCATTTAGTTTTGTGCCATGTTACTGATTGGTTTATTTAAACTATCCCTCTTTATCCAATTGACTGAATTCTGTAGGTTCAACTCAGTGTGAGAACTGTTGTCCCTTATTGTTGGCCTACATGAGACAATAGAAACTTTTTTGAGGACTGCTGTAGCATTTGTTTAGCATCAAAATATTACATAGGGATACATTTATTTCCTACAATGTACTGTCCAGGGATTAGTATCGTGGAGATTTTCTATGCTGGTGTATATTGCCACTTTAAACTACTGGTTATGGTAGGTTGCCAGCAACCATTTTACTTTCCCATTTTTAAATGAAAACATCCCAGATCTCCACCCCATATATGAATAAGGAATTCTCCTTGGTTTTTATTCTTGGAACATCATAGTGTTGCATGTGGGAGAGTTCTAGCAGAAATAACATCCTAAGTTTGTCTTGTACAGTCAGCTATAGAGCATAAAAGAGCTGAGAAGTGCTAGTGAGTAGACAGGAAGCTTACCTTAAAACAGTTATGGTTATGAAACAATTCAGCAAAATACACTTTCTATTCAAATTAATTTTAGGCATCAAGAGTAGAATGTAGTCAATTATTACCAAGCCATTTCTAAATTGGTGAAGGGAAGTGAACTTGGATGTTAATTTTTTTAATGGAAAGAAATCAAACACTAGTTAATATATTGTAAAAAAATACGCATGGAAAACCATCTTGGATCATATATCTGTTCTAATATCCACCCATCCTTCTGATCTTGATCTTTAAGAAAAGATCATTTGTAGATGTGTGTAAAATGACTTTTCATGTGCTCAGTACCCACTGGCAACTAAGATAAGAAATAAGCTGGAGTTTCCACTCCAGATCAGCAGCAGTTTCTGTCTCAGTCCATTTCAAGGAGTATCTAATTCTGCAGTTAGATAGCCTGATCATACTGCTGAGGTTGACACACAAAAAATGGTCACTCAGTCTAAAATATATTAGAAAGACCCCACCAATGCCCTACTCAGGAGCAACAAGAAGTTGATGCCTTCAGGAAATAAGTGGAGAAAATTAGCAAGGAGAGTAAAGATTTTAGGGGTAACAAAAACAAGATGCTGGAAACAAAGATCAAAATAGCATGGGAAACAGGCCCTTCGGCCCAACGAGCCCGTGCTGCCACATCGATGTTCCTACTTCTACCCATGATCTCTGTCTATGTTTATGGATCTATGCATTGGAACAAAATTTGAGACAATTTAGAGAGAACTTGATCTGCCAAAGAGCACATCTTTGGGATGTGGGAGGAAATCGGAGCACCCGGAGAAAACCCACGCAAGCATGGGAGAATGCGCAAATTCCCACAGACACTGGCCCAAATCCATGTATCAGCACAGCGACAGTCATTGAGCTGTTGTGTTGCCCATCAAATGCTCCAGGTCAAGCGTACACTAACGACGTGAAGCACTAGGATACTCTCTCAAAATCCAAGAGCAGCCCTCTCACGACCCATCGCATGTATGCCCCTTGTTAGACAACAAGGCGGACCGAAGTACCTGTAGGATAAAACAAATACATCAATATCATCGACAACTTACACACTTTCCAGGGAACTCCCAAGGCTCATGATCCCTATTTTAAATCAGTTTTCTATACCCCTCCATTCCCATTCTGTTCATGTGCCCATTTAAGTATCTCTTAAATAACTCGAGTGCCTGCCTCCACCACTTTACTTGGCAGCACATTCCATGACCCCACCACCCTCTGTGTGAAAAAACTCCCTCTAGCATCCAAATTATACCTTATCCCCCTCACCTTAAGCCCATGACCCCTCGTGCTATTTGAGTCCATCCTAAGAAAAAGCTTAACTCTATTTACTCTATCTGTACCCCTCATAATCTTGTACACCTCTATTAGATCTCCTCTAAGTTTACGTCTTTCTAGGAAAACAGCCCCAATTTGCCTAACCTCTCCTCGTAACTCAGACCTTCCACACCAGGCAGCATCCTGATAAACCTCCTCTGCACTCTCTCCACAGTCTCCACATCCTTCTGATAATAAGGTGACCAGAACTGGACGCAGCATTCCAAATGAGGTCTAATCAACTGCAGCATTAAAGGCCAGCTCTTATACTCTATACCCCTTCCTATAAAGACTAGTATACTATGTGCTTTCTTCACAACCTTCTCCACTTGCTCTGCCACCTTCAGAGACTTGTGCACCTGCACCCCCAGGTCCCTCTGTGTTTCTATATTCTTAATAGGTCTACCCTTTATCATATACCTCCCCCCTACATTCTTTTTCCTGAAATGCATCACCTCACATTTATCAGGATTGAATTCCATCTGCTATCTATCTGCCCAAGCTACCAGCCTATCTATGTCCTGCTGTATCACCTGACAATGCTCCTCACTATCCACAAGTCCAGCCATCTTTGTATCGTCTGCAAACTTGCTGATCACTCCGCTTACTCCCTCTTCCAAGTCATTTATATTATATATATTACAAATAGAAGAGGTCCCAGTACTGAGCCCTGTGGCACACCACTAGTGATTGACCTCCAGCAAGAAGAACACCCTTCCACTATTACTCTCCGTCTCCTATTGCCAAGCCAGTTACTTATCCATCTAGCTACCTGTCCTTGTATCCCGTTAGCTTTGACCTTTTCAACCTCCCATGAGGGACTTTGTCAAACGCCTTACTGAAATCCACATTGACAACATCAACGGATCGCCCTTTGTCGACTGTTTTTGTCACCTCCTCAAAAAGTTCTACCAGATTCATAAGCACGACCTCCCCTTAACAAAGCCATACTGCATATCCCTAATCAGATTGCAACGCTCTAAGTGCCTGTACATCCTATCTCTAAGAATCCCCTCCAACAGCTTCCCTACCACTGACATCAAACTCACCGGCCTATAATTTCCAGGGTTATCCCAACTACCCTTTTTAAACAACGGTACAACATTAGCTATTCTCCAGTCCTCTGGGACCTCACCTGTGTCCAAAGAAGAGACAAAGATATGCGTCAGAGGCCCAGCAATTTTACCTCACATCTCCCTAAACAGCCTGGGATAAATGCCATCAGGCCCCAGAGATTTATCAGTTTTTAATGCTACCTAGAAGCTCTAACACTTCCTCCCTCGGTATGGATATTTCCCTCAACTGGTCTACAGCTCCCTCAGAGACTGGATCGGTCAACAAGCCCCTCTCCTTCGTGAATACCAATGCAAACTATTCATTCAGGATCTTCTCCATTCCCTCGGGCTCTAAGCACAGTTCCCCTCCTCTGTCCCTAAGAGGTTCGATTTTTTTTTTTCTCTAACCACGCTTTTATTCCTAACATAGGAGTAAAAAGCCTTTAGATTTTCCTTAATCTTATCTGCCAAAACAATTTCATGCCCCCTTTTTGCCCTTCTAACTCCCCGTTTGAGCTCCCTCCTACTCTCTACATTCTTCCAATGCTCTCTCTGTTCCCAGCTGCTTTGACCTAATAGAAGCCTCTCTTTTCTTCCTAACCAAGTCCTCAATATCCCTAGTAATCCACGGCTCTCTAATCCTACCTTTCTCATCCTTCCTCTTAGCCGGCACAAAGCTTTCTTGCAACATTTTCAGTATTCCCTTGAAAGAATCCCACATGCCTAGTGTGGACTTACCCTTGAACAACCATTCCCAATCAGTTTCCATAAGTTCCTGCCTAATGCGACTGTAGCTAGCCTTCCCCCAATTCGGCACCGTCCCCCTAGGGCAACAAGCATCCTTTTCCATCTGTATCGTAAAGTAGAGAGAATTGTGGTCACTGTTAGCCACATGTTCTACTACTACAACCACAGCCACTCAGCAGGTCAGACAGTATCTTTGGAGAGAAACATTGTTGACCTTTCACCAGAACTTACATGAAGCTGTTTTTGATGAAAGATCACAGACTTAAAATATTAACTCTGTTTCTCTCCAAAGATGCTGTCTGACTTGTTGAGCATTTGTAACTCTTTCTGTTTTTATTTCAGATTTCCAGCACCTGATGTATTTAGCTTTGTATGAAAAAGTTTAGGCTGTTTCCAATTAGTGCAGTTTGGGTGTGAATGCTTAATACACTTGGATCAAATTGTTGTCTGTGATGTTTTAGCCCAATCTGAAATCATTTAAATTGTGAATACTTGAATTTGGTACATAACACAGATTAGAAGCTTTATATTTGAGAATATTTACAAAATTACATCTACAGTGGATTTGACATTCAGATTTTCCTAAGAATAATAGTGGTGTCCTTATAGTCTTGCATATATTGTCAAATCACTTGTTAATTTCTTGTTTGTTTGTGTGTAGTTGCTTCATGCCCTCATTTTCCATGATTTCACACTGAAGACTTCCCATCCTTAATCTTCTGGGGGAGACATCCTTTCATAGCTACAGTCCAAGAATGCATTTTGTGTTTGCGTTCAGCTGTTCTCAGACAGCCTTTTTTTCTGCAAAGGGGTATGATGGACATTTTTCTCCTGTAAGTTAACTTTTAACTAGCCAGAATTAGGGAAAGATTGGATTTCCCCATAATCACCATTGCAAGTGGGACTCAGTAAAGCAGCTGACAAGAACACACTGTCTGGAGAAGAGTGACATATAGCTATGTTCATGTGACCTTGCTTCTCAGTATTACTTCAACTGGTATAGTCACTCCCAAAAAATAGACTGTAAAATAAACAGAAAATATTAAAAATGCATAGTCCTCTCAGCATCTGAAAAAAAGAATTTCGGTCAATTGAGAATCTTGGTCCATTCTCTGAAACTAATTGGATTTGCTACTTGCTATTTATTTACAGCATACACGACATTTTGTTCCATCATGACAAATATCTAACTGTTAGTAAATATGAATATCTTGCAATTGGCTAAAAAGAGAGTATGAGTGATGAGATATAAATGCCCTCTAAATAGCAACACTCAAAAATTGTATTGTCCTTGCTCCTTAATTCAGAAAAAAGAATTTGAATTTATAAAATGCCTTTGACTCCTTCAATATTTCTGAAAGCACTTCACAGCCAATTTTTGAAGTGCAGGCAGTTATGTGATAAACACAGCAGCTGATTTGTACACTGAAGATCAGAAAACAGCAATGAAATGAAGGACCCGTTCATCGATTTTGGTGGTGTGGATTGAAGGATGAATGTTGAGTTGAACACTAGAAGAACTCTCCTTTAATCAATAAAGGGATATTTTCACCCATCTGAACAGACAGTGTCAGTTGGTTTAAAAGGTCATTCAAATGATCGCACTCCAACAATGGAACACAGCACTGACATGTCATTATCTATAGTGTGTCCAACATCTGGAGATTATCAAAAGAATGGATCTTTATTGTGGCCAGCCTCAGCAAGTCCAACAAGTTTACACTGGAATCAGTGTCACATTCACAACTTGTGCATGAGAATCTGACTCTATTAAAAGTCAGTGTTAAAGTTATGGTCAATCTTCTTTGGACAAGTTTGCCAAAACTGTTAGGTGGAACTCAAATCAAGTGCAATCCACCTAACAAAGCACATGAAAAGGCACCAACAACAACTGTGGAAAAATATGCTGTCCAAACTATCCTATCCTCCTGGTTTTTGTTTTATTTTGGGCTCTATAAAATTGGAGAAACACACTAACATTTGTAAAATAAATTACCATTGATACTTGGCCTGCATATTATTTTGTTACCATTACCTTACAGAATCAGACAAATGAAAATACTCCTGAAAAATGTACATTACTGATTTAGCTGTAATTGCCAAGTGCAAATCAATTTTAAAAAGTGATCTTTTTGCTGTATCACAATCTTAAAATGAAACAGTTGCTTATTGATCATAAATGTCACCATTGATATTTCTCTGATGTTGATGATACAACAAAAGAAAGATGACACAGATGTGGCTATGAAGAGGTAGAACTGGAAAACTAGAGGATGAGCAAATTGCAAATGGAATGATGAAAATGCAAGACAAGCAATTTCTAGTTTTTGTCATAAATGCAAGTTACCATTATGAGTTCCTATAGGGTAAGAATTTAGTGTTAGATTTGTAGTTTTATATCAACAATACTTGCTTAGTAATTTAAATGGAAGTTTCTCAGTTCACTTCATTCACCTTTAAAGCCAAGAGCAGAGGAGACATTTAACCAAGTGGTGCAGTCCAGGTCTCAGAAGTGAAAGATCACTAAGAATCCCATTGCTGTCTGTTGACTCTTTGTTAGAAAGTGTATATGTATGTGTGTATAAGGGTATCAGGATTGCATTTGGGCTGTGATGTCTCTTCTGAGACTCAAACTTGGGTTAGGCAGTAGATAGTGCCTATGAAACCATGCAGCAGTGATGTTTGAGAGAGCTAGAGAGAAACGTGAAGGGAGAACGTTGCAATGCAAAGATATATTAAATAGAATATGGCAATCAAATTTCCAATAAAGAAGGTAGTTTTTTTTTATCTTGCACCATGCCACAAAGAAAAATTGCTGCAAAATAGCAGTTGTGGTTGAGTCAATAAATTGACTTTAGTGTACTTTTTTCATCTTTCTGCAAGCAGTTTGAAAAAGAAAAAGTGATTAAGCAGTTGAGTGTTCAACTTGTAGCGAAGTTCAACTTTGTTGAGTTCTAACAACATTTTTAATTTTATTTAAATTCTAACTTTTCTATATGGTTGCTGTTTAAATTTGTGCACCATGACTGCGCCTTTGTGCAGTGATTCTCAGAGCTGTTTGTGGTCTGACTCTTCACCTCAAAGTGAATTTGCTGCTGCTCTTTGTCTCTGTGCTTCCACCTATGAGCTGCCCATCTTTGGAACATTGGTCAAATTGAGATTTGTTGCTGTTCCCTCTTTTTATTCCCCGACAACAAAGCCAAGGAGCTATCATCGAGCAATACTATTAGGCAGTACTATCAAGACATATTGTTGGAGAATATTATGGGGTAAGACTATTAGACGGTGCTATTAGGTAACTGGATTAATCTAGTATTCATACAACAGACTTTATTTTTGTCTTCCTGTAGGAATGTTCTTATCTTTCATGAAGTAACTGCCCTAGGGTAATGCATCCCAATTAAAATGTAATATTGGAGCAAGGTTGAGTTTGTACCTTCAGTCAATCGCCCCTTGTTACAATGTTCATATGGACCTTAAAAAAAACTCAGTGAGAAAAAATTGGCCTATATTTGTGTAGTACCTTTCATATTCTCAGGATGTTCTACAGTCAATTAATTTTTAAATTGCCAGTTTTATAAGGCAACTGCAACAGCGAATTTGTGTACAGCAAGGTTCAGAAGCAGCAATGAGGTAAGTAACCAGTTGGTCTATTTTTGGTGCTATTGGTTAGGACATAGAGTACTTCTCTGTTCTTCAGGTAGTGCCATAGGAAGTTTTTATATTCACCTGAGATGATAAACCAGGCTTCAGGTTATCATCTTATCTAAAAAAAAATCTATATTGCAATATCTGCCTCAAGTTTATTCTGAAAGCTTAGGATTTTTTTGGATTCATCCACAAGGTTTGAATGTTGCTGGTAAAACCAGCATTTATTGCTCATTCCTAACTTCTCTTGAGAAGGTGGTAGTGAACTTGCAAGAACTGCTCCTTGAACTGCTGGTTATGGTGCTCCCATAATGCTGATAGTTAGGAAATTTCAGGAATTTGACCCAGCAACAATGAAAGAACACAAACAGTTGCAAGTCAAGATGATGACATGGAGGGACACTTAGTGGTCATGTTGTTTCCATGTGTCTGCTCCCCTTGTCCTCTGTGATAGAAGTCTTGAGTTAGGGAGTGGTGTCAAAGAAACTTGAATTGCTGCAGTGCATTTTCTGGATAGTGCACAATAATTACTAAACCTTGAACTCATGTTGACCCCATTCGTTACTAACATTGAGTCAAGGCTATTACTTCACATGTCATTTTGGAACGTGATGTGATTTTATTATTTACAATGGTGTAGTACAAGAGTCTTTTTTCCTTCTGAGTCTCTGCCCATAATAAAGCAGGCTGCATTCTGAAGACATCAAAAATAGAATTAAAAATTGTATGGGATTTATATCACTTCATGTTTAAGATGAGGAATACAAGTGTTGGGAATGGAACATTTTACCATTCAGGCACCAGGTTCAGAAAACATCAGTTTAAGGTCAGGTATTGCAGCAATTACTCTGGCAAAGCACACTGTCTCAAGTTTAACCTCAGAAAAGGCTTCCATTCTGAATTTGTGTAGCGTTTTTCCATTTTTCACACCAGTAGCTTCCTTGAGATTACCATCAGCTTTGTACAGCTTGAATCAGATTGAATTTGAATCAGGGCTTTAAGAAATGAAAAGCCAGTGTTTATCCCATAGCAGACCTTGTTTAGGAGAGTTTTTTTTTAATATCAAGGATGTGTCAGTGTTCTGTCATCAAAATCTTGCATTAGTTAAAGACTTCAATTTGAAATTACTATAGTTTACCAGATATTCTGATGGGAAACCTATTGTAGGGTAGGCCTTCAAAAAGGGGATGTTGTCTCTTGAGTCGATCCTCAGACAAACAATTGTTTCACTAATACTTAACATGGCACTATTTATCAGCTTTATTCAGTATTGTACACATATTCCCCATTGTCTTTCTTTTGCCTGATGGAGAAAAGACAGAAAAATTGGCTCATTCTTTCTTTTAATTTTGTTCCCCATTTTTCTCATACATTTGCCCAAGAGTATCACAGTCATCATACAAGCTCCCCCCTCATTTACTTTATTAATCCAGTAATAAGAAGGAATTCTGAGGGAAGGTAAAAGGTCAGAATGCCTCATGATTCCTCTGTTGCGAGACGGATGTACACTGCTTGCAAGATGTCTCGCAGCAAAAAGACCCCTGTTGTGAAACCAATAGCAAAATCCATGCATAGTATGGAGCAGCCATGATGTGCCATTTTAAAAAAATAAATAAATCACTTCTTCTCTCCTGACAGAAACTGTGAGAGCAATGACACATGTAATTAACCAAGGAATGGCCATGTACTGGGGCACGTCACGATGGAGTGCAATGGAGATCATGGTAAGAACAGTAAAGGAGTTTGAGTTCAGCATAATTATTCAGAAACAATACTCCAGTGTCCTAGAGCAACAATGGGTCGCATCTAGAGAAGTGACATACCAGTTTATGTCCAAGATCCTTCACTTGGTGGGTTTCCAGACCCAACTGTCTCACTATTGTGAATGAGTATAGGGTCAGCATCTCCTCAAAATGGAGCTGGTTTTATATTGTATTCTCCTCTTGCAGCTCGATCAGGTTACTGTACATACTGGACTATCCTACAATAAACATAGGATAATCAATTTTATGTGGAACTGTTTTTTGAGACAGACCATTCTATAGCTATTGTGTAACATTGCAGCATGCTACAATTGTGAATACCTTAATTAAAAGGTAATTACAATCAGTTTACTTGCAAAGAGAATTATTTGTGTGGTTGCATCAAAATGACTACCTTTTTGGTGGTTGCTTTTTTGGATTTCTTACTAATTATTTTATAACTAAAAATAGTGATAGTTAAATAATTTTTATTAATATGTCAAAGATTGTCAATATTGTTGAACTTTTTTATGATAAGCATAAGCTAGTTTCAAATGTCAGTGTATTGCATAAGTTGGTCTTTTTTTAAATCAACAATGCAACTAAATCTTCTAAAGACACTAAAACTGCTTCTGCAATAGCTGATCTGACCAAGAAACCAGATTCAATCATCAATCTGTTGTTTTATTTCTCTGATGGTCCTCTTAACATGAATATAAGTGTAATTTTTCATTCACTAGAGAATTAAATAAAATATAGCAACATAATCATCTTCAAATAATCTCAACAGT
Source organism: Sphyrna mokarran (assembly GCA_024679065.1). Taxonomy (NCBI): domain Eukaryota; kingdom Metazoa; phylum Chordata; class Chondrichthyes; order Carcharhiniformes; family Carcharhinidae; genus Sphyrna; species Sphyrna mokarran. Next base: position 16,819,866 of record JAGIQG010000028.1, on the reverse strand, counting down.
CTGCCATGAAAAGTCAATTAAAAATAATTCTTGGCACAATAGTGGAAACCCATAACAATCAAGCTTTCCTTCCTGTTGCCAAAGTGGGCACACACACTATTGCTTTAAATTTAATGGGAATTTTATTTTGATACCCGTGTTATTTTTTTCCTTGGAATTTCCCCTCATAAAACAGAGTTGAATTCTGAAGATGTCAGAAATGGAATTCAAAATTGCACAAGTTTAAGCAACTTTAAAAATTAGTACAGTAAATTGTATAGCATTTCTAAAAAAAAGATTTACTTCGGCCCAGCTGGCTGCAGTCTGAAATAAGACAGAAAATGCTGGAAATACTCGAGCTAGTTTGGTAGCATCTGTGGAAATAGATACAAAGTTAAGATTTCTGATCAGTGACCATTTGTCAGAAATGGGAGTGCTTAAATGTGAGCCCATTTTTAAGGAAAGAGAGGAGAATAAGGAACAAAAAGGAGAGTCTGGGGGAAAGACAGAAGAAATTAGATGACAAAGAAGGGATGATAGTGCAAGGCAAATAAACAGAGTAACAAAGCTAGTAAAGAAATGAAAAATGTCTAGAGGAATTGTGAGGAAAGCTAAGACACACCAATAATTGCCATCCGAAAAAAGGGAAGTTAGTATAATCCAAAATTGCTGGACTCAAATATTGCATTCAGCTGCCACATTGGAGTGGAGAATTGAAATGATAGTAACCTAAAGTTACAGCCAGTGCTGAATAGTGGCAGTAGAATTATCAGTCTCTGCAAGAGGAAAAGGAAGAATCAAGCAGGTTTTCTGCCTGCTCACTCTCCAGAGAATTATGCTGAGAAGACTTGTTGTTTCACCATTATGACTACCTTCAGAGCTTGATGGGAAGTGACTAGAATTTCCTACAAACACCTTCCATACTGCACAACCCATACAAATGTTCCAGTATCTGAAATGGTCACGGAATTCTTCCCAATATCAGCCCTCAATTGTCTTCTTTCAAAATGTTATCTCATCTCCACCCTCAATATTCCTTGCCTCCTCCAGTCTGCTGGTATTTCATAGAAGAAATCATAGAATCCCTACAGTGCAGAAGGAGGCCATTTAGCTAGCAAGGCTGCACTGAAAACACTGCCACCCTATATCTGTAATCCCACATATTTACCCTGCTAGTACCCTGACGCTAAGTGGCAATTTAGTATGGCCAATCCATCTAAGCTGCACACCCTTAAGAATGTGGGAGGAAACTGGAGCATCCAGAGGACACCCATTTAGACATGGGGAGAACGTGCAAACTCCACACACACATGATCCAAGGTCAGAATTGTACTCAGGTGCCTCGCACTGTGAGACAGCAATGCAAACCACTGCCAGTGTGCCATCTTCTATTTATATTTCAAAAATGTAAGCTTGAAGTTACATATTAATTCATCTTGGCTTCTGTACTACTGAATTCATGTTTATTGCTGTCCTGCATATGCGTCTTGGCTCTTCACCTTAGTTTGATTTTAAAAAAATTATTCCCAGAAATAATTACTGTAACTGAACTCTTCTTACATCTACACAGGAATATCCTCTGATTTCTCTGAACAACTTAAATTTCACCCAGGCCATGTGAATCATGCAACCCTAATTATAGTCCTCATTTTCACAATTTCCATATCTGTCCATTATTACGTTACATAAGGGTATCCCAAAATCTCCCTAGAAATCATTGAGATTGAATTAGAGATTTGTTGAGCATTTAGATTTCCCCTCCAATTTGCAGGAGAGAAAAGTAGGTCATTCATTATTTAAAATAGTGCTGTGAAATCTCTGTGCAACTCTATTGACCTACATTCATATATTTTTCCTATCCATCTTCCAAAGAATCATTCCCAGTTTTCCTCTTTTTTTTTTCCAACATAGCTGTATGAATATTACGTTTTCTGAGTTTCAAATTGTTTTTTCCTACTGCAGCCTAACACACTGTAGTATATTTCTTTTTACAGCCAACTATTCTCCTGAATGACTTTCTATTGGGCTTTTTCAATGTGCCTTTCTAATGTTCTCTGCTTTACACGTTCTTTCCTGTCTCCTCTGTGCCTGTGATCAACAACAAATGTACAGACTGACACTAAAAGTAGCAGTGATTTGGGAAATAGTTATAAATACTAATGGCCAAGAGGCAGCTATTAATAAAAATGTAGGCAAAAACATTTTGATTTAGTCCTATTTATGTCTATTTTAATTGTGCCCTGAAACCTTGAGAGAATATCTGTAATTTGATTGGCTAGAGAAACTTCCCAGTTTACAATAATGCGCAAGAGCATGAGGTTAAGAGCACTTGTCCTTGAAGCCATGATCCCAAACTAGATTCAGCTGTTTCATGCTGAAAAGGCCAATTCTCTCATAACAAAGTCACTGACCAATGCATTTTTAAAGCTAATAGATTGCATTTGTACAATGCTGATGAGACAGAATTCAAAGGCAACCATATTGATAATTGTCCAGTCACATTGATGCTGCAAGGTAATTGATCAGAATAGAAGAGCCAGGGATGAAAAAATACCAATGGTCTATCTAGACCTATCTCCGTTGAGTATAGTACCCTTCACTTTGAAGCTTATTCGTGCCACCACCCTCCAGCACATTCATTAATACTTGTAACGTGATATCCAGAAGTTATTTGATTTGGGAGTTTGTTTCCACAAATTGTTCTAAGTTTGCCTTGGTTAATTTCCATTTATGTCCTTTGATCCGATTTTCTCATTGTGCTTAATAAAAGCTACCTGGATCTACTGCAACTGAATAATTTTTCTGGTGAGCAGGATTTGTTGGATATCTTAATTGTTTTTTGAAAAGCAGCTTTAGTGATGAGCCCTCTTTCATGCAGTGTTACAAAAACACCTTTATCAAATTATTTTGTCATTTTAACTCTTTGTTCTGCAGGAGGCTTACTCAGTGGCTCGACAGTTTAACCTCATTCCCCCAATATGTGAACAAGCTGAATATCACCTCTTCCAAAGAGAGAAAGTTGAAGTGCAGCTTCCAGAGCTTTTCCATAAGATCGGTAAATCCTTTTGCCAATTTATGCTTATAAAAATAATCTGCCAAAATTTATTTCCATTCCTAAAGAGATAGACTTGTGTTCAATATATTTCCATAGGTCTTTGACCATCTGTTGTACTTTATCCACATGCCCAGTAAGGACCTGGGCAAACTCGGAAAATAGAAAAAAATCCACTTCCACAGGCTTTATGATGTCTAGTTTACATTTTAGTCATTTCTGTACATTTCAAAAACACCTTGTATGAGCATCTTTGTTGTAATAAAACTTTCCCAAGACATATGAATTGTTATAATTGAGGTCAGAAACTCCAAAGTGTTTTATGACTATTAATGGTCACCTAGGGTGACCATTAAATGTTTCACTTCAAATATGATTCAACTGACCTACTAGGGAGCTTTTATCAAACAAAGTTTGTTTAGGAATACAGTTAAAATGTATAGAAAGAAAATTAACCATAACTTTTAGCAATTACAAACAAGAAAAAAAAACAACCTTAACAAATATATGAAATGTTCCAGCCAAAAAAAAATCCATTAACAAAACCCTTATCACAGGGTTTAGCCTAGAAAACACAAATGCTGATATGATGCTTATACTTAAGTCCTTTGGTTGGATGCTGCAGTACTCTTGATATACACAGATAAGCTTGAAGTCAGAGCAGCTTTTCAGAACACCAGGAAGAGAGAGAGAGAGACTCTAAGTCACAATTAGCAGACCACCAACAGCAGAGGTTTCAGTCTAGGAAGGCAAGAATACCTGCTTCCAGCTACCCAGCAGATTTTCCAATACCATGATGAGAGAGAAAGAATCACTGCTTTTCAGTCTGATATCCAAACATCTTCAAACTAAAACATTAGCTAGCAACCAAACTGAAAGTAATTTATCTATATCCCTGTCTGGCCTTCTAATATCTTCTTCACAATTTGCTTTCCTATCTATTTTTGTGTCATCAGCAAATTAAGCAACCGTACCTTTGGTATCTTCATCAAGTCATTTCTATAAATTGTAAAATGTTGAGGCCCTAGTGCTGATCCCTGTGGCACCACTTGCCACTATGAAAATGATCCATTTACATCTACTCTCTTTCCTATTAGCTTGCCAATATTCTATCCATGCCAATATGTTACCCATGAGCTTTTATTTTCCACAATAACCTTTGATGTGTCACCTTAACAAATGCTTTCTGGAAATCTAAGTACAGTACATTCACTGGGATTCCCCTTTATCCACATCATATATTACTACTTCAGAGAACTCCTATAAATTGATTAAATTTTCTTTATCACAAAATTATATAGACTGCCTGATTATTATGAATTTTTCTAAGTGCCCTGCTAGAAAATCTTTAATAATAACTTTTAACATTTCCCATGACAGATGTTATGTTAACTGGCTGGTAGTTTTCTACTTTGTCTTCCTCCCTTTTTGAATAAAGGAGTTACATTCACTATTTTCCAATCGAATGGAAACTTCCCCAAATCTAGTGTATTTTGGAAAATTAAAACCAATGCGTTAACTATCTCACTAGTCTCTTCCTAAAATAAAGTCCATCAGTACCCAGGGACTTGCCAGCCCACAACACCAATAATTTACTCAGTATCACTTCTCTGGTAACTGTAATTTTCCTGAGTTCTTCCCTTCCTTCCCTTTTCTGATTTACACTTATTTCTGAGATATTATGGAGCAGTTTAAGGAGGGAATTCCATAAATAAGGGTCTTGGCAGCTGAAAGTATTCGTGATGGAGCAATCAAAATCTAGGGTGTTCAGGATGCCTAAATTAGAGGAGATATCTGAGAGTTAACATAGAACATTACAGCACAGAACAGGCCCTTCGGCCTTCGATGTTGTGCCGACCAAAATAAAAAGCAATGCCCCTCCAAACTAAACCATTCCCTTCTCTTCCATATACTTATCAATTAACCTCTTAAACGCCACCAAACTTGGCGCATCTACAACAGCTGCAGGCAGGGCATTCCACTCCCTAATCACTCTTTGAGTAAAGAACCTACCTCTGATATCCGTCCTATAACTCATACCCCTTAATTTAAAGCTGTGTCCCCTCGTGCTAGCTTTCTCCATCCTAGGAAAAAGGCTATCACTGTCCACCCTATCTAAACCTCTAATCATCTTATATGCTTCAATAAGATCCCCTCTTAGCCGCCTCCTTTCTAACGAAAACAACCTCAAATCCTTCAACCTCTCTTCATAGGACCTGCCCTCCATACCAGGCAACATCCTGGTAAACCTCCTCTGTACCCTCTCCAATGCCTCCACATCTTTCTTATAATGTGGGGACCAGAACTGCACACAATACTCCAAGTGCGGCCGCACTAGAGTTTTGTACAGTTGCAACATGATGCTGCGGCTCCTAAATTCAATCCCCCTACCAATAAAAGCTAAGACTCCATATGCCTTCTTAACAACTTTATCCACTTGACTGCCTACTTTCAGGGATCTATTGACACATACACCAAGATCCTTCTGTTCCTCAACACTATTAAGAGCCCTACCATTAGCCCTATACTCTACACATTTATTGTTCCTGCCAAAGTGCATTACCTCACACTTTTCCACATTAAACTCCATTTGCCACCTCTCGGCCCAGCTCTGCAACTTGTCCAAGTCACTCTGTAAACTATAACACCCCTCTTCACTATCAACCACTCCACCAACTTTAGTGTCATCTGCAAATTTACTGATCCATCCCTCAATACCCTCATCCAGATCATTTATAAAAATTACAAACAGCAGGGGCCCCAAAACAGACCCCTGAGGCACACCACTCGTCACCGAACTCCACGATGAATATCTCCCATCAATGGAACTTACACAATAAGAAGCCTCTCAACACCAGGTTAAAGTCCAACAAATTAATTTGATAGTAAACCCACAAGCTTTCAGGGTTTATCCCTTCGTCAGGTGAGAGGAGAGTTCTGGTCTCAAACAGAGCATATAAAGGCACACACGGTTTACAGAATACTAATCAGAATGAGAGTCTTTACAGCTAATCAATTCTTAAAGGTGCAGACAATGTGAGTGGAGATAGCACTAAACATAGGTTAAAGAGATGCGTATCGTCTCCAGACAGGACAGTAAGTGAGATGTTGCAAGCCCAGGCAAGTCATGGAGGTTACAGACAGTATGACATGAACCCAATATCGCAATTAAGGCCATCCTCATGTGTGCGGAGCTTGGCTATCAGTTTCTGCTCAGCGACTTTGCACTGTCGTTTGTCATGAAGACCGCTTTGGAGAACATTACCCGAAGATCAGTTATGGGGCTTGACAGAGATAAGGAGGAAAAAAGCAAGGGAGGCATTTTAAAAAGAATGAGAATTTTAAAATCAAAATATTGCTTAACTGGGAGCCCGTTGTAAGTCAGTGGGGATCAGGGTAACAGGATTTAGTGCGGAGTTTCAGATTACCTCAAATTTGCAAAGCTTAAAGCACAGGAAGACCCTCAAAAGTACTTAGGAGTAGTCAAGTCTATCGGTAACAGTATGGTAAATAAATAATTAGCTGAGGATAGTGGCTTTGATAAGAGTTGCTTTGATCCTGTTCAAAGTGGAAACTTGATTAGAGAGTTTCAAACATGGAATTCAAGGCAAGATGGGTACAGATTTAGGAGGTGATAACACATTCATAAATGTGCACAGGAGACTGGAGAGGTAACACTGGGGATTTACAAGTCTGGAGGAGTTGAAGGTTTTTTTTAAAAGTGTGGGATTATATCAGCAGATTTGAAGAAGAGAAGTGGTACCTGAAGAAAGAAAACCATTGACAATAAAAGTTAAAGTTGGAGCAAAGATGGGTGGTTGGCAGTTTAATGGGAAAATAGAATCTAGGGGGGAAAGGAAATAGGTCTGAGAGGACATTGAAGATAAATAGCAAAACCTGGTATGAATTTGAACCTGAGTGATTTTTAGAGGATGTTTCCCCCTTGAGCTGGGAAAGTGGCTGAATCTCTCTGAGCTATCTGTACTAACTGGAGGTGAAGGTAGTGGAATCAGTCAAAAGGAGTCTGGGAAAAGTGTTTTTAAGTGTATATAGTAGGCAAAAGAAGCTGGGGGGTTTATCTTTGCATTTCAGGACGATTCTGAAATAGAGAATAGTTCTGGCAGATGATCAAGATTTGATGGCACTTCAGTGATCCAGCCAGATCCGCAGTGAGTCATTAAATCAGTTTTCTGCCAAATCCATTCAAGCCTGCACCACTTGGATATAAGGAAGCAGAGATGAGGGCTGTACCAGGGGAACAGTCAGAAAGAATAATGTCTTTAATGGAGACTAAGATATCAAAGGTGAAGGTGAGGTGGTAGTTCAGCAGATCAATAACTGCAGAATTGTTGTGGATGGGAGGGTCAAAGGCTAGCTGACTGGGATTATGAAAATTCAGCTTAAAGTGTGTTTGGATAGCTTTTTTTGCATTTCACCTGAAATTCAGCTGTGTCTAAAAAGGTGGAAACCTCAATTGTTGCCCAGTTCTGAATCTGCCTACCATTATGGTGACTGCTTTCCCAAGCAGCAGCATTTGTTCTCAGTGTATTACTAAAGCAACACAAGTGCATTTGTTAATCTACTTCTATTATTCTATTCTGTGTTGAAGGTGTTGGCGCAATGACATGGTCCCCTTTGGCCTGTGGCATTATTTCTGGAAAGTACGATGCAGGAGTTCCTCCTTATTCTAGAGCTTCTTTAAAGGTAGGGCAAAACAAAAGTTAAAATTGATCACCAGGTTCCTCTTCACTGCTATAATCTTAAGCCAATTTGAACGTTCTTATTGCTACCCTAGATATATCAGGATTAAAATTGGTATGGAATGCAAAATCACCTCTGTCTATGTTCAGTTTATTTTGATATTGATAACCTATTTTAATATGTTATGGTGTATTTGGTAAGGAGGTATTTATTGTATTTTTCTTCATCAGTAAAGCAAATTTTCAGATATGAATTTGTTAGATTTCAAGACAAAAGGAATATTAGTATAAAGAGTTGAGATAACTGGAATCATAGAAACCCTACAGTGCAGAAAGAGGCCCTTCGGCCCATTGAGTCTGCACTGATCACAATATCACCCAGGCCCTACCCCTATATCCCTACACGTATACCCACTAATCCCTCTAAGCTACGCATCCCTGGACACTAAGGGACAATTTCTTGGCATGGTCAATCAACCTAACCCGCACATCTTTGGACTGTGGGAGTAATCCAGAGTACCCAGAGGAAACCCATGCAGACACAAGGAGAATGTGCAAACTCCACACAGACAGTGACCTGAGCCAGGAATTGAACCCAGGACCCTGGAGCTGTGAAGCAACTGTGCTACCGTGCTTCCCAACTACGTTATCTACACGCCAGTGTAAAGAAATGTAAAGTTTTTTATCAACCAATTTGAAATATGATTAGAACCCATTCTGTGACTGTTATTAGGGTAACAAGGCTGAATTCACCCTCACTGTGTACAGTGTAACTTCTACAATCCATTTAGAGAGGGTGTGATTGGGGTAACTGTATAAAGTTCTAACTGGCTTATCAACTCCAGCCGTTTAATCAACTCTGAGATAAGCATGAACTGAGTCATCGTATAATTACAGGGTTACCAGTGGTTGAAGGATAAAATTCTGACTGAGGAGGGCAGACGACAGCAAGGAAAACTAAAAGAGCTACAGGGTATTGCAGAGCGACTGAGCTGCACCCTTCCTCAGCTAGCAATAGGTAAGAATTTCACTACCACTATCTGAAAATGAATTGTTCTTGATCGTGGTGTGGACCTACAACTCTTCTTTTATAACTCTCTGACAACATGGTGTAAATGTCTGTGACACACACTCTCATTTATTCACCTGAGGTTACCTTTCAGAAGATCAGGAAATTTAAGCATACCATGGTTCAATTTTCTACCATTTTTTACCATTTAACTTTATATTAATCTAAGCACATCCCATTCTAGTTTCCAGGATACACCATTAGTGAATGGGGTTCCATATTAGGACACAGAATTCACCAACTACTCTTCTAGTATTCTTACTGCAGCAATTTTTGGCAAGTTTGAATTGTCATTTGAAATCAGCGCTCAGATATAAAGTTGTTGTTTTCTTGTACGATTTTAGGTTAAAATCAAATTTAGAATTAGATGCTAGTCCTTTCACTGAGCTGGAAGACATTGTTAGAGCAGAACTCTTTCACATTTGAAGCTCAGTCTACATTAAGAGGAAAATCATCCTTCTGACAGAGTAGAGTGATGCAATATTTGAACTCCCATGTTTTTACCTCAAGCGTCAGGTCAATTCAACCCACTCCCCTCAGCTATCCTAATTTAATTGGATGAAGAGCAAAAAGGTTTACAAATGCAATTTCAGAGCATGGCGTCTAGGCAACTGAAGATACAGTTCCAGTGGTGGGACAAAAAGAGCAAGTATAAGAAGCCCAAGTCAAAGGATTAAAGAGTTTGTAGGAATAGTGGATAAGCCATAGAAACACTTAGGAAATGAAACACAATTTTTTTTCTGGAAATTGTAACTACATTAAAATATTAGCCACAGAATGTAGAAAAGTAAATATAATAGAATGTAGAGAGTATTGTACACGAATGATGTTTAAAAACAAAATCCCAAATTTTGAAAGGAGTTCACAAGCTGAGAAATGTTTGTGTCAATGCATAATTGCTTCTGATTCTCTGTTCTTGGAATAAGAATTATTGTTGCCATTGTTCTTGTCCAACGTTTAATGTACTCATACCAAATTCTTATTTACCCATAGCACAGAGAAGAGCTTTATACAAGCAAATCAGATATTCGTATGAGAACCAAAATAGCAATCCAATGCAAAGCAACTCATAGAAACTGACTTAATTAATACAATTCTTTCTCATTAAAATAAAGTACAGAAACTCCATACAATAACTCCTTGCTTAATGTTGTAATTGCATTCCTGAAAAGTACAACTGTCAGATTTTCGTTTACAAGCAATGTAAAAGTTTAAGTTAGGTTGTGCCAGACATTTCCCATCAGAACAAAAATTGGGACATTAAACCTGTAAGTTTCAATAATGCATTTTGGTATACTACAAAACTTATAAACAAAATAACTAAAAATAAACCTGCATTTAGAATGAGAAATATGCTAATTTTTCTGCTTGCCTTCTGCTCACAGTCTCTCCCACTTCTTGGCCCTCAGTCCCTTGACTCTCCTACTCATCACCTCTCATGTTCCCTGACCCTCCAGCTCAATGCCAGTATTGCTTCTCAATTCTCCTCCTCATTGGCCAGCCTGCCCAGCTGTCAGCCTCTCCCACTTAATACTTTGCCTCTGTAAAGAATGAGAGTCACTTCAGGTTTTAGAATCACATAGGTAAACCTCAAGCTATAGGGCTGGCCAGCAAGGAGGGATGGGGAATGTGGACAGTTGCCCCAAAATGGCACCAATTGGGATATGTGGACCTATATCACACATGTATAATGACATTAATTTAAATCTGCAAAACCAAGCATAAAAACCAGCTGCATTTAAAACATGCCATTAGTTCAGAATGATTAAAAACGGAGCCATTTAAAACAAGGACTTGCTGTATTCATTTTAATTTCTAAGATCCATGTTTAATTTTACCACAAATCTTCAATCTTGCCCATACTACTATGCAGGTTCTTAGGCAGAAGAAACACCAGAGACTTCTGGCTCTCCATGCCCATCCTTAGCTCTGGGAGCAGTTGATTTGCTTGGCGTCTCAACCATTACAGAGCGTGTGGTTCAAACCAGTTCTCAAAAGGACTTGCATTAAGCTGTGCTAAAAATTTCTCTCCACATCTAGGTGGAAATCACATCTACGCACATATTCACAAAGACAACAGAAGAAAGTATTGAAAAAATTGGCAACCAGAAAGCACCCTCAGATCTTTGAAAAAGAAATATAGTGTTTCTCTAAGATGCTGGTCACTGCAGATTAGTCAAAGATAGCAGGCTTCCCATTTTAATATACCCATGTGCTATTTGTGATTGAGATGTTAATAGGGAGAGACTCATGTTTTCCTTTACTTCAGAAGCTGTTTTTGAGATCAGATTCTCACATTCCAAATAACTTTGGAGTGATGGACCTTGCCCCCTTTATGCGTTTGGGTGGTACTGGATGTAAAATGGATCTCCTTTAGACTATAAATTATCAAGATAAAAGCATGTACAGTGTTTGTAGTCTAATAGCCTTATGTTCTTCTTGCAGCCTGGTGTTTAAGGAATGAAGGAGTTAGTTCTGTGCTAGTAGGAGCTTCTAACACTGAGCAACTTTTGGAAAACATTGGAGCAATACAGGTCAGTATTGAGTCAAGTATGATTCTTCAATACACTGCAGAGTTAATATGCCTTGCTTTTAGCTGTTGAGCAAGATCAACATTCACTGCATGTAAATAGATACTGTTCTGTACAGCTGAGAATGTGTTTCCTGAAGACTCTTATCTGCCTGCATGCCAGTGTCAATGACATCTTTGGAATGGAGAGGAACTAAATGTGGAGAGCAAGGATCCAATTGTTGTAGTAGTCCACTCGGATGCCAATGGCATAGACAGGGGAACTTGGAGATGTAATCTATTTGGATAATAAGGCAATCAATAAGGTGTCAAATAAAAGGTTACTGCACAAGATAAGAGTTCATTGTGTTGGAGGATAATAGATTAGCATGGATAGAGAATTGGCTAATGAACAGGAAACAGTCTCAGGATAAATGGGTCATTTTCAGGTTGGCAAATTGGTGGAATGCTGCAGGGATCATTGCTGGGCATCAGCTATTTACAATCTATATTAATGAATTAAATAAAAAGGATGGACTGCAATGTAACCAAATTTTCTGATGATACGAAGTAAAAAAGCAAGTTATGAGGAGAATACGCAGAGTCTGCAAAGGATTATAGATATATTAAATGAATGAACAAAAAAAATTGGCAGATGGAGTATAATGTGGGAAATTGTGCAGTTGTCCACTTTGGCAGAAAGACAGATAAACAAAATGTCTCTTTGCAGGCATTCAGTGTCCTCAGCACACTTTGCTCTACCATTCATTTTAATGTCATCTGCAAACATTGACACACTACATTGGTTCCCAACTCCAAAATATCTTGTGTAAATTGTAAACAATTGCAGTCCCACACAGATTTCTAAGAAACACAACTAGTCACTGATTGCCAACTTTATCTGAAGTTAAGGTATGGTTACAGTTACAGGTGTTATCTATTACTAGAACACTCAATTCTTTGTCATCTTTCTTAGTATTTTTCCCCTTCAATATTTGCAATTGCCTTTATTCCTGTTTTTTTTCCCCCTCTCACCTACTTCTCTTATCAGTACTGTCTCCTTGCCAGAGGACATTTCTAATGGTGTTGCCTCCTTGCTATAGTATACAGTTCTATTGGTGTCTTACTCAAATAGTCTTTCTTTGTGCATAAACATTGATGTTGTGAAACAGTAAACTATTCAATAGCTCATATCCCAAGCCCTGTCTTCATCCAACATTCACACCTAGACACTTGCAGCAGGGATTGCTGGATCATTTTCCTCAGTGTGCATACTTAATAGTGTGCTGATGCTTTCTCTGTATGCTTTTGTTACTCACTGCATGAACCCACAGAGCCTTGTTACAATATATTAGTTGAAATATTGCTTTCCTTGCTTTTGGATTTTGGATGCCTAAAATGAACAGTTTTTGATTTCACATCACAAAAACCTTTAAGCACCAAATATAAACAAAATAAGAGTGAATGCAGTTTCAATGTGACTGTAAAAGCTTTGGGATAAAATAAAACCAGTATTGTTATCTTATTCTTACCCCCAGGTCCTTCCCAAGTTATCCTCATCAGTTGTGCATGAGATCGATGGTATTCTGGGAAACAAGCCATACAGCAAAAAGGATTATCGATCCTAATGAGGCATTCCAATGGGCTTGGACTGTTATCATTTCAAAAGTAATCTTCTTTGCCTGCTCGAGCTGTAACTGAAGTTAATACCAGTATGCTTCTGACCAAGGAATTAAACTTCAAGTTCCTGATGCTACAGAAAAGGATCAAACGATTAAAAAAAATGGCAGAACCAGTGCTGGCAAGGCATAGCTGGTTCAATGGGCTGCCTGTTACCTTTGCTAACTTTTTAAAAAATTTTTTCTTTCCTTAATGCAAAAACATCACTGGGTTACAACAGGTACGACATTAAAATCGACATCAGATTTGGCTGGTTTTCCCTGTGATGAAAAACATGTTGCATCTGTTATTTTAATTGCTGGAAACTGAGTCTTTTGATTATAAGTATAAAGTATGGCACTCTACTGGAATCTGCATACACCAGATTTGACTGTAATCTAATTGCTTCCGAGGAAATTAAATCAATCAGAGTTTTCCCTCAAAAAATAGTGTATGGGGTTCCAGATCTGCACACTTGTGTATATGTTCTGTACATGCAATTTTGTTTATATATATAATATCAGTGCATATGATATATATATATATGTATATGCACACACACATATATATTTACAATATAAATATGGATCTCGATGACCTTTCAGTAGCCATCTCTGATGTCCACATCTATTAAAGTGAAGGAAATACTGATTAGAAATAAATACATAAAACACTTAACAAAATAGCATAAACGTGAGGCACTATTGAGCATTGTGTCCTGACAACTGACTGTATATATGTGACAGTAACAATGTGATTACTATTACAGGAAACAGAGTTTGGTTTTACTAGCCAACAACTTGTAGAACTGTAGTTTAAATTGAGCAGTGGCTCTTGAACTGATCTATGCATGAATCTATTATAATCAGGATCCGTGTGTATGTATATGCTGTTGATCATGTAAATGCTATCAATCCATGGGCTGTTTTGAAAAGATCATATTACAATAAAGAGATTGATATTGGATAGAATGGGATTTGGACATTCAAAGAACTATTGCACTTTATAGCATGCTTGTGACCATTTGAATCCAATTATTTTGAGATCTTTTCCCTGTTTTTTGTTTTATCCTATCTTTTTACCTCCAATCAGTGTGAGAAAAAGCATGAGGCATTAAACTAAGGTCTGACTTGCCTGTTCAAGTGGTTCAAATATGTATTAAAGATCCAGCAGTATTATCAGAAGAGGAGCAGGCATTTCTCCTGCCACTTTGATCAACATTCCTCCTCAGACAAGTAGGTGTAAATATACAGCAATAAAAACACATGCATTAACTAGTTGTTTGTTTCTGTTTGAAGTTCATGCTAGTAAAATGGATGCCATGTTTACTCAAAAAGGAAAGTAGTCCTGCCATTCATAATAAATTCACTTCAAATGAACATGGGAGATGTAATCCTGACTCTCGATATATATTTCTTTTAAATGTTGTTCTTTTGCTCCTGATTGACTTGTGATTCTTCCTAAGGCAGTATGAAGGAAATAGGGTGTCCTTTGCCCTGGGAGAGGCAGTCTTGAAGTGGTATTGTCACTGGACTAATCAAGAACCCAGAATAATGTTTAGACCTAAGGTCAAAACTCACCACCATAGATGGTGGAATTTGAATTCAATAAAAAATCTGACTTAAAAACAGTCTAACCTTTGTCAAATGTCATTAAAACAATACTGATGTGCTCTAGGGAAGGAAATCTGACATTCTTATCTGATACGTGATTCCAGGGACACAACAATGTGGTTGACTCTTAATTGCCCCTGAAATTGCCAAGCAAGCCACTGAGTTGTATCTAGCTACTAATAAGATTCCTAGACACTGGTCAACAGCAAACTCAGTCCTGTCGACCCTGCAAATTCCTCCTTAATAAGGTTTTGTACCAAAATTGGTTTGAACTGCCTGAGAGATTAGTTCAAGGCTTGTTGGACAGCATTTGGCAAACCCATGACCACTATCATCTAAAAGGACAAGAGAGCAGACACATGGGAACGCTGCCATCCGGCAGTTCCCCTCCAAGCCATTCACCATCCTGACGTGGAAATATATCGTCGTTCTTTCACTGTCGCTGGGCTGTAATCCTGGAACACCCTCCCTAACAGCACTGTGGATATACCTACAGCCAGACATGGACTACAGCCATTCAAGAAAGAGCTCAGCACCACCTCAAGGACAATTAGGATGGCAACAAATGCTGGCCTTGTCAGCGAAGCCCACGTCCTGTAAATGAATTTTAAAAATCTGACAATGTAGCTTAGCCCTCTGGAGACCAATGCAGTTCTACCCAATCCTGTTCCAGAACGATAGCTTGAATTGCACTTGTGAAATATTAAGACATTTTGCTTGTTCTTATGCCTTAGTTAGACACCACCTTGTTTCTCTGGTTTCCTTGAAGCTTCTCTCAATTTGCATTTCATATGTTAACCATCCATTCAATTTTTATTTGTCCTACAATTGCTTTTGTTACTTTGCTTAAAGCTCACAATCTTTAGGGAACTGGGTCTAATTCTTAAAATAATCTAAAACCATTTCAATGGCAAGAAGTCTGGTTGTTTTTTGCCCTTTCCTTCCATCAGTATTTCTTTACTGAGGCATTGCCATTTTGCTGGAGTATAGAATAACGTAGAGGTCATTCAGACCTTTTTGCCTATGCTAATTCCTTGGTAGAGCTATCCAGTGAATTCCACTTCATCTGCTCTTTAACCATAAGCCTGTAATTTTTTTTGCCGTTTCTGTATTTGTTCAATTACTTTTTGAATGTTATTACTGAATCTGCTTTCACCCACTCCCACTCTCAGGCAGTGCATTCCATATCATAATTTCCTCTGTTTAAAAGAAAGTATTTCATCATGTCACTTGTTTGCCAATTACTTCAAATCTGTATGCTCCTGTTACTGAACTTGCTGCTGCTAGGAACAGTTCTTATCAAAATTACTCATGATTTTGAACCTTCTCTCGCATCCAGTACCATTCGTGCAAATCTCACTAGTTTTCTTTTGTAAAATCTTGATTTTTTTTTTATAGTGGGATGCCCAGAATTGGAGACAGCATTCCAGCTGGGACTTAACCAATGATTTATAAATGTTTAGTGCAACCTCTTTGCTTTTGTAGTCTATTAATAAAGCCAAAAATCCCATTTGCTAACTTAACAGCTTTTTCAATTTATCCTGTGACTTTCAAAGATTTGTGTAGAAATTAGGAACTGAAATCATACATCTCAAGGGCTCTGTTCCTGCACCCCCTTTAAAATTGTACCATTTAATTCATATCGATTCTCGTCATTCTTTCTACCATGATGTCAGCAGATTATTTAGCCACATCTCTCCCAGTAACACTTCCAGGATGAATTGTCATGTAGCAAATGGGACCAGAAACCCTGTTTTTGTTCTTGCTGAGGTCAGCTAACTCATTGGAGAACAACATTAATCCAAAGATTTTCTTGGTCTGCCTAGTTTGGCTCCACGCTATTCAACACAGCTGAACCACCAAGGAAGCTTGTAGCTGACTGCAGCATTGTTCATGCTGGTATATTTATGGTTTTTTTGTATTTCTGTTAAACTAATGCAATGTGGTAACAAAGGTTGGTTGGCTCAGCTAGACTATTCCAATATTTTTAAAATTAATTTGTAGGATTTTAATTTTGCTGAAAAGACCAGCATTTTTGTCCTTGAGAAGGTGATGGTGAGTTATTTCTTGAAACTCTGTAGTGCATGTGGTGTAGTTATACCACAGTGCTCTTAGGGAAAGAATTCCAAGATAATGAGGGAGTGGTGATTTAGTTCCAGAATTTTCAGGTAGTGGGATTCCCATTTGTCAGCTGCCTTGTTCTTCTTGGTGGTAGTGATTGCGGGTTTGGAAGGTGTTGTTGAAGGAGCTTTTGTCTAGTTCTGCAGTGCATCTTTAGTCAGCACACTGCTGTCAGTACATTAGTGATGGAAGAAATATTCCAAAGATGGCACTGCAAACAGGTGCAGAAATGATTTATGAAAATGGTTCCAGGGATAGGAGAACTTCAGTTTTGTGGAAAAGATCAAGTAACTCCTTAGAAGAGATTTGATAAAAGCTCTCAAAATCATGAGAGGGCTGAATAGAGTACATAGAAATTGCACCAATTGACAGAAGAATCGATAACTAAAGGACACAGATTTTACTGCTTTTAATGTATCCATGGTGTTCAGTTGAATCATAATCTCATTTGGAATTAGTCAAATGGACACTGATCTCTGATTGTGGGCAATGAAGAGGGGCTGAACTGGAGTGTTCATATGGCGTTCCTGCTAAAGATAGTCATATAGTTCAGCCTTGTGAGGGGTTCTGCTATTATCAAATACGGAAGCCTGCTCATTGTGACTGTGTCTCCAGTTTGTTGTTGACTTCTGTCACCATGGGATGTAGCAGGATGTATTTATGTTCCAATCCACTGGTTGTGGGATGCCTTAGATCTGAGTACAGCATGCTTCTACCATTGTTTAATATACAGTTCTGCCTTGTAGCTTCACTACAATGACACTTCATTTTTAGGTACATTCTTCTACAAATCATTGCAGTGGGCCAAATGGTATTTGTAGAATTGTATGCTTTGAGGTTATACATTGTGAAGAATACAATTCTGATGGTGCTAATGGCCTCTCAGAACATCATGGATGCCCAGTTTTAAGCTACTGGCTATGTTTGCAATCTCTCCCATTTGAGAGTGGTAGACTACACACTATAATGAAGGTAATGGGACTTTGTCTCCACAAGGTCTGTGCAGCATTCATTCTTGCCAATATTGCAACAGGCATATATGACAGCAAGAAATCAGGTAGATTTTTCCCTCTTGATAGCTGTCTGAAATGGCCTATGGTTTTCATTTTGATCCATGAAATTCTCTAATGCACCAGTGGTCTCTCTGGCTAGAGTATATTTTGTGACCTTGCTATCTTCAGTGCTTGTTTGTGACAGGATATTGATCCAGAAAGTGGGGAAGAGCAGTAAATGGTAATCATTATTTCTTTGCCCATATTTGACCCTAATGCTCTGAGCCTTCATGGCTTTTAGAGTCAGTGCCAGGGTCACTCCCTCCTAGCTATCCACCATTGCCACCGCCTCATATGTTGGAAATGTTTGTGAACTAAGTCAAGTTGCTGCTTGACTAATTGTCAAATACCCAAAGATTAGGGAGGAGGACATTACAGGATGTGCCCAGTACAATGCCAGATTTCCTTCCCTAAAGCATATTAGTGAACTATTAGTTTCTATCAACAATCAAGTTGTTTCATAAGCAGCATTGCTAATAGTAAGTAGTCCTTTATTTCTAGATTTATTTTAATCTAATAACTAACTTTTAATTCTCAAGATGTCATGATGAGATTTGAACGCAAATAAATGTAGGCCTTGTTAATGACTCTCATAATCCATGAAACAATTAACTGTGTTTACTGTAAACATATTTCCCCTTCCAAGGGACACAGCTCTACCATAATGAAAATGATACAAAATATAAAATGTCTAATAATGTGCATCCTTCAACTTTTTGATATCAAATGGAAGCTGTTAACCTTAGACCTGAATAAGGTCAACCTTGGTTGTAGGGTTATTATCTGCATTCTGATTTTGTCTTTAACATGTTTAGAGAAAGAATTTTTGAGAAGAAATGTGCTTGTCAAGAAATGGAACACCTCTTGTATAATCTCATCACTTGCTCATGATGAGTATAGCATAGGCTCTGTCACCATCCTGTAGCTGCGTGCCTGCCCACACACTCCCTCCAACTCCACTGCACCAATGAAATTTTTCCATTGTCAAGCTATTCAATTTCTGCTGTTCCCTCACACCTGGTCAAACCTGCAGTGAAATTGCAATCTTTTTCAGCCAGATGATAGGAATGGGATTAGGCCATTCAGTTCATTGAAAGTGTTCCACCATTCAAGTAGATGGTGACTCCTCTATACTGCAACCCATTTGAGATATGGCTCATATGATCTTTATCTATCTATTTGAAACCTTCAATTTCACCCCAACTCCCAAGTAGCCAGAGGGTTTACAGCCCTCTATGCAATGGCTTAGCTTGAAATTTCAAGGTTGGATCTTGTTGTTTCTATTTCCCCATTACAGGAACTGGGTTTACTTTGTCAAATGGCTTTCTATCATTCTAACCACCTTTCTAAATGCAGTGGAATCAAGCTTTCCTCTTAATTTAATCCTTAACAGTCTTGTATCATTCCATTCCCCATCTGGAGTGATCGTTCACTCGAGAACAATTTGGAGAAGACACATTAGACCTTAGCGCAGGAACAGGCCTTTCAGCCTACAATATTGTGCTGAATATGATGCCAAATTAAACCAATTCCTTTCTGCCTGCCCTTGGTCTATATCCCTTTATTCCTTGCATATTCATGTGCTTACCTAAAAACTCCTTAAAAGCTCCCATCATATGCCTGACAGTGCATTCCACACCTACCACTCTAAAGAACTTGTCCCTCACATTTCCTGTGAACATTCCATTAAATGGAATTTGCTTAATCACTCAGAAAATCTCATGGGGATCTCTTCCCAGGAGTTTGGGTTTCCTAAATGTCTGTAACTTTAAATCACCCAGGATCATATCCAAGTGACCATGATTTGGTGAAGTGTAAACAATGAAAGTTGAAAAGCTATTTTATGGAGCATGAAATGGCAGATTCAATCCTAGCTTTACCTGACTTAAAGCTATTCAATTTGCAATTGGCTGGTTGAACTTCATCTATCCCAGGGACATTGCAGTAGGCCATAACACTGTTCCCAGCCCCCATAATTCACCCACTCTCATAGCTGACTGGCAATTATGTTTACCTCAAATGTTTCTCAGCTAAAGCAGTATGTGCATTTACCCAAACGGACAAGCATGACCCAAATGGGAGGATCATGGGCATCAACCCCAGGACTAATGCAGAGGATTAAGTAAAAGAATCAAACACAAATCTGTGATTTTTAGGGACTGTATTAAGATGCACTTTGAGTTTATACAGTCAGGTTAAAGCCTTTCAATTTGGAGAAGACTTTCTTACCAAATAGCTTATTAATCTCAAGTTTAACAGCAGTAATATTCTGTACACAGAATTGGAAAGTACAATAACACCTTACAAGGTACTGTTTTTAAAAAAAAAACCAAAGTTAAAACATTGGAATTCTGATTGGATATGTGCAAATGGCTGGGATTTCTGTTGGTCTCTCACGTATTATATCAAGTCAGCAATACAATACCATTTATAACAACACTTAAGCAAAAAGATCCTTTATCAAATCATCCCTTATACATACACTCTAATTGCTATTGGATTGGAAAAGGAGCAGGCAAAGAGCAGCTTGAATCAAGAGTGAGTGAGAAACCAGTTAAATATAAAAGTACAACTATAGTGGCAGTCATTGTCACCAGGTGACTCTGGAACTTGCTTGTTTAGATTAACTGATTGGCCCAAGAAATTGGGTTTAAATTTTTATTAAAAGTGACCTTTCTTTGTCTTGCTTCCACCAAGGGTCAGGATCATTTATAATTGGCGGGTAGAGCTGGTGTGTTCGAATAGGACTCTGATCATGCGCAGACCAGTATCTTAAACTGGAAACAACGCGAGACACAAGAGGATCAGTTTCCACTCTTTGGTTCACCCCATACCTATCACCACATTCTCACAGCTGAGGTTCACACAACAAACAGGCACCAATTCCCACTGGACACACAGCTCAACAAGCTGTCAGTACATTCACAAAGGAGGAAGTGGGGCAGGTAGGGAAATAGAGAACAAAGGAAAAGAGGGAAAAAAAAGGAGGGGAGGGAACATGGAAGGAAAAGAATGAGAGAAAGAAAGGATAGTGAGAGATACAAGGAAGAACAATTCATGATACGACTCTAGTCTCAGTAAGAGTCCGTGAGTGCCAGGTACAAGCATTCCAGGCAGCAATCACTATCTTGTTCAATTGACCATTCTTCACACACAAGTGTTTGGGAAGGGGGGAGGTGTCAGAGGGAGATCCACTTTGTTGAGATCATTCCTGCTCAGAGGCCTTCCAACAGAAGTCTCTGTCTCCATATCTGGAACAATCTTGGCACAATCATGGAGCTCCCTCCTTCTGCCACGACACAGAATAACTATCTGGGCATGAACCAGAGTGAAATCCAAATCTCTCAGTCCTAGTCGGTGTGCCTACCCTGTGCATGGGGCAGTATCTTGAACCACTGACCTGTAGCCAATTGACAAGAAACAGAATAATTCTGGTCAAGTACTTCTGGGTCCTCAGTAACACACCGGGTCTTCTGGATACAGCATTACATTGGTCATTGTGATTAGGAGCACTTTCCAGTTATATGGTCCTTCTGAGGTGTGTCAGTGTCCAGTCCTGGCAAATACCTTTCGTAATACTGAATGGTAATTGGCACATTGCATCCAATGGCACTAATTCATCATTCCATTCGTAAATGTGGAGTGTGGGGTATAAGAGGATACCAATGATGCTGTCCTGTTAAAATATGGGGAACAAGCTGAGGATAACTCTGAACTCTTCACCAGGGCAAGGTGCAGAAATACCTTGTTTCAAACAAGGTAGAACTAAACCTGGATAATATACGACCTATGGGAGTCCTATTTGGAATGTAAAGCACTATCTAGGGACAGACTAAAACATCAGATGTCCCAAAACCTTTCCTCAGCATAGAGAAGATCCCCACTTCCTTTCTCCACGAGAATCTCAAAATCCTACACCCTTTAAGGGCAATGTTGCCAATGACTTTGGGTTTGCTTTGGGTTTAGGCTAGTGCATTGTACTAGTGGATACTGACAACAATAATGTTTAGGAATAGTAGCTGGAGATTAATGATGCTACCCAGGGCTATTATATGGATCACAATCTTTTCTCAGTTCGATGAACCAGAGTTTACAAGCTCTGGCAAGGATCACACTTTCCTCATCTCTTGGTCCCATGTCCTAACCTCTGAAGATTCCCTCTCTGACACAACAGTCAATGGAACAGGGAAGCCTTCCATGAACGTGCGAAAAAAGTGCAAATATGTACAAGTGAGTGGAGCTTCCACCCCTCCCCCAATTCCAAGATGAAAACAGTTTGTTATCTGACAAAGTTGAAAGAAGATTGGGAGCATGGTGACTGCATCAACTGCCCGTAGTCTGGGAGCTGCCCTTGGGAACCCTGCCATCAATCCTCGATGCAGATCACATCACTGACTTTATCTTTCTTCTCTCCTGTTTCCAGTCCTTCTGATAAGAGCTTTTTATCTGGGACACTCATAGCCGAAATATTTGTGGTTGCTGCAAATAAACAGAATTACTTTAATAAACTTTTCTTCTAATTGAAAAACGTAAGTGTCATTTCAAACCATAGTAATTTGTGCTTATGAAGCGGTTTGAACATAAACTTCCCAGGCTCGCGCTCTCAGCCAGCAATTAGACAATAAATTTGCTACTGTTGAAGATGGCAACACTAGAACTGGTGATCAAAGAAGTGAGTTTTTAAGAAGTGTTTTAAAGGGGAGTTAGAGGGGTTCAAGAAGGGTTTAAGGTGCTAATATCCAAGATACATCCACCAAGATAGGGCAAAGGAATTGGAGGATGTGCAAGAGGCCAGAATTGGATTGTTTAAAACCCCATCTCAGATTGCATTCTTTTATCAGTGGAGTCATTTTAGTTTTATCTAAAAAACACAATGTTGAACAATTAAAACTCCACATGTTTCAATGATTGTGCGATCTGTTTTGATCCTAAGTTTCACCTCTATACATCTACTTAGTCTTGGCAAATTTGCACAAGAGTTGAGAGAGATATCTGAGCCAGTCACTGGCTGGTTCTTGATACCACGTGGTCTGGGAGAGCGCCAGACAGGGTTCCATCCACTTAATCAGGAGAGGGAATTCCCTTCTCCCTCAATGTTATGATTATTCATTGTTAGAATGTCCCAGTCACCGACAAGGCTAGCATTTACTGTCTATCCAAAGACACCTGGACGCTGACTGCCTTGCCAGGTCACTTTGGAGGATAGTTAAGTGAACCGTGTGGGTTAGGACACAAATCTCTCAGAAGTCCAGACAGCAGTTTCTTTCCTGAAGGATATTCGTAAATCAAGTATTTACAATAATCCAAAACTTCATGGATACTTTGATGGATTCTAACTTTTTATTTGCAGCAGAGGTAAGAGGTGTGCTTCCAGAACATACATACCACTGATATAGGGCCCCAGAGGCATCTGATTGTAATTAATGAGGGCTCCAGCTCCTGGCCCTCGGAAGGTGGGTCCAAAATTGTTACTGTACATCTGTGCCGCGCCATAGGGACCCTGTGGGAATGGCTGCAAAAGATGGTTACTTTAAACAAACAGCACAGATCATCAAACACAGAAGTCCAGAAATAGCTAACACAAATAAATGGAAACTTAATTGCAGGGTGTCCCCTCCCACATCTGAGGTGTTGACACTTTAACCAGACCCTGTTTAAACAACACTGAACAGTTCTGCTTAGCTCCAACAATACTGGAGAGCATCACTGCCTAACGTGAACCCACAGCCCCAGCCCCACATAGTATCTGACCCCGAGTCTGATAGTGATAGTATCGAGGGAGCTTTACTCTGTACCCAACCCCATGCTGCATCTGTCCTGGGAGTGTTTGATGGGGACAGTGTAGAGGGAGCTTTACTCTGCATCTAACCCTGTACTATACCTGTCTTGGGATTATTTGATGGGGACATTGCAGAGGGAGTTTTTTTTCTGTATCTAACCCCGTTTGGGTGGACACTTGGCACCCAGTGTGTTTTCCACTCCCTATTACTAACAGCCCTCAGTTTTGGGTAGAAAATAAAATACACAATAAATATAGAACACTGACACAGTCACACTACTGATCAGGAGAATTGAGGTCCTCCAGCAAATCACTCTTTCTGATTATATCAGCTTGACACCCGAAAGATAAGGCAATGCCACTGTGCTAACTCCCAGAGACTCTAATCGCAATGTCTGGCCAATTGCTCACCTGCTGCTGTGGTTCATTTCCCCGATTTGCCAGTCTACTCAGAATGCTCCGCTCCGACATCTGGAGCCTCGCTGCCACCGGCGGCACCCTGGACAGCATGTTGGGTAACCTGGTCACGTCGGCTTTCATGTCACTCAGGAGCTCCTCTAGCTGATTCAGGACTGAAAGAAACAAAAAGCAAACACAGGGCGAGGAGCTCAGGGCCAGGGTTTCAGCAGGAAGGGAGGCAGCATCAACACTTCCCAATAACAGCTGGTGCTGTATTAACCTGTAGCTCCACAGCCACAGGAACACTATGCACCTAGTACCCAGCACAGCAAGACTCCAGAGGGGTACTGATAGGGCACCAGGATGAGGGGAATGGTAAAAGGTCAATAATAAAAGTTATTCTATAAAATTCTCAAGTCTTACTTTGGATGTCCAACTTCACCCTGAATTTAACTCCCAACAACTCCTCCTTTATATGGATTCAGTTTGGATAATATGCACGAACAATACTAATACGTGTGTGTGTGTGTATATATAGTGTACAAACTGGAAAAATATCCTGATCAATTATGCAGAATAAATCACATGGAACCCTGAACAGAATCGTTGTACATGAGAGTTTGGGTACTGTGTTGTAATGGTAAATGTTACTGGGCTAGGGTGGCACAGTTGACTCTCAGCGCTCGAAGCCCAGCTCGGGTCACTATCTGTGTGGAGTTTGCACATTTTCCCCATGTTTGCATGGGTTTCCTCCAGGTGCTCCGGTTTCCTCCCACAGTCCAAAGATGCATGGGTTAGGTGGATTGGTCATGCTAAATTGCCCCTTACAGTCAGGGGAGCTAGCTTGTGTAAATGCATGGGGTAATAGGAATAGGGGCTGGGTGGGCTTGCAGTCGGGGCAGACTCAAATGGGCCAAATGGCCTCCTTCTGCACTGTAGAATTCTATGATTCTAATCCCGAGAACAGATGTTCAAATAGCACTGCAGCCCTTTGAGGATTTGAAACCAGTTTAAAAAGTGTAGAAGTGAAAAAGTCAGTAAACATTATAAAATCTCAACCACTTCTTGAAGAATCCCTGTGTGGGTCTAAAGGTAACTCCATCCCAATGTGACTGGCTCTCCATTTCCCTTTGATGTAGCTGAACAAGACATTCAGCTCAAAAGGAGCGCCCCCACCCCACCCGCCCTCTGGTTACGGCAGTGCCTAAACCCAAGAGGTCAGATTTAAACTCCTGCTGTGTGCTGAGTTAGCACAGGCTACACCTGGACTATGGACTAGAAAGGCTAGTGTGCGATGAACAGAGTTTATTTTCCCCTCCCAGCCCAAGGGGCTGTAGCCTGGTTAATACCTGCTAACTTGTAACACATTGGGATGGATTCAGTTCCGAGTCTGTAACAAAGCACTGGGTCAGTGAAGAGTATCTTCTGCCCAATTCAGTTGTGTTAAAAACCTGCTACTGTATCAGTTCAAGACAGACAGACTCTACTTCCCTTCATTACTGTGGGAACAATGCTGGGTCCTTCCAGCTGCACACACTTCCCAATCATTGTTTCTTTTTAAACACTAAGTCAACCTCACCCTCTGGCTGCTGTTAGAGGTGGAGAGAAGGGCATTAGGCAGGAGAAATAACAGCTCGCATTTAGACAGCACCTTTAATGTAGTGAAGTGCTTTAGGTTGTTTCACAGGAAATGTTATGTAGCAAAATGCGATGCCAAACCACATAAATAGGTATTGAAACCATGACAAAATCTCAGAAATGGGATTTAAGGAGGGAATTCGAGTTTTGAATCCCAACAACTGCCAATAGTGGCACAATGAAGCTGGGATAAACACATAAAATCCCAACTACACCACTGGCGTGGGGGTGGGGGGGGAGGTCTAAATGGTGATGCAGATACGTGATTGAAAGCTCAGCGTGGGGTCAAACATGACACTGAAGTTGTGAAAACCTTGCTTCAGCTTCAGACGGTTGCCAGCGAGCGGGTGGAGTGAGTGTCTCGGGAACGGAGTTTGGACTGAATGTCACACTAACAGTGTTAATCGTTCAAACAGAACAGTTGTGGTGGGGTTGGGGGTAGTGGTAAGCCCGACTTAGGGTGTCACCAGAATAAGCACAGAACTTGATGATGACACCGAGAGGCAGCAAGCAGATGAAAACTGCAGGAGTCTCCAGAGGAAGCTGCAATAGTGGGAAGAGAAGTCAGTGCAACTGCGGAATCTCTGGCTGCAATCGATCAAGAACAGAACCAGACAGGTGCAGTTCCACCTGACCAGATAATGGTGGAGAGGAATCGGAAAAGCTTGGCAAGATCAAATATGTCAAAGTTTACTCACAGACTGATAGAGGAAGAGGTAGAGTGGGGCGGGGGGGGGGGGGGGGGGGGGGGGTGGGGGGGGGAGGGGAAGAGGAGAGTGGGGGGGGGGAGTTGCACACACGTATGAGGGAACAGTTTACTTTCATCAGTGACAGGAGATATTATTTATAACTTCAATAAAGGCAGTTTCTGTTCTGTAATAGGTGGACTTATTGTAATAGATTCAAACGGAATTCAGGAAAGGTGGACACAGAATTATGAAGTGACAACACGTTCAAGAATGAGAGCAAATGAAAATGTACTCTACAGAATGAGTACATCACCATATCCTCTAGCCCTGTTCTGTACAGAGTATATTCCTGCGTACTATACAGTAATGAGCATATCCCTATGTACTGTACAGTAATGAGTATATCCCCATGTACAGTACAGTATGAGATTCTCAATATTGTACAGAATCATATCCCCATGTACCACAGATTATATCCTCCCACCATAGTGTAGAGTGTGTATATCCCTCATTTATTATGCAGAGTATATCTCGTGTACTGCACAGAATGAGTATAGCTCCCATGTACTGAACAGAGTGACTATAATTCCCCATTACAGAAATGAGTATATTTCCCATGTACTGTACAGAAGACAGTAAATCCCCATTACTGTACTGAGTTTATCCCACGTAGTGTCCAGAATGAGTATATTTCTCATTACTGTATGTAGTATATTTCTCATTACTGTATGTAGTATATTTCTCATTACTGTATGTAGTATATTTCTCATTACTGTATGTAGTATATTTCTCATTACTGTATGTCGTATATCCTCTTTAGTATAGTGCATCCCACCAAATTCACAGCCTAACTAATGTAACCCATGTCTGCCCCCTTGTGGGATCAGCAGGCAGTACAACAATGAGGAAATACAGATCAGGCCCAGATACTAAAAGATTTGTACCTCTGATCAAAGGCTGAAACTGCTTCATCCATTCAGATGATGTATTTAAGATTGCTGTTTCTCCATTGGTCACAGGATTTGAAGCTTAAACAAACCAACTTTAGTTGATTTATTTGGTTAGTGTTGAAATCCCACAATGAACAATTGCAAAAAGCATGCTAGCTTTGTAGTTGGTAAACTGTCTCCAGTAAATCCCGATAAACTGTGTCCCTAGTAAATCCCAGGAAGGATTCCCCTGAATATCTCAGTAAAGGATATCCCTGGTAAATGGTGTCCCCGGTGCGAGGTACTGGGTGAGCTAAAGATCCACCTTCTATCCCAAGTCTCTGGTGTGTTGGTTGGTTTCAGCAGTGTTACAACACACTTGGAGTTATGGTGCACAATCACTCTCCAAATGGAATCATTAGAGAATAAGATTGACTAGAACACAGACCCCATATCCATCAGGAAAGATTGAACAGTCTGGTGAGACAAAGGTGCCCTGACAGAAACCTTTAAGACTATAAAAGGTTTACTGAGACAGGTAAAGAGGATGTTTTCATATGAGGAGAAGACAAGAACTAGGGGTCCGATAAGATAGCCCAATTGGGAATTCAAGAGCAACTCCTTCAGCCAGAATGTGATTAAAATGTGGAACTGACTTCCACAGGATTGAATGAAGTGAATAGGATAGAGGTTTCTAAGGTAAAACTAGATAAACAGAATGGAAAGAAGAATGGATTTGCTGATAGGATGAGAAATCAAGTATTGCAAGGTGGCTGATGTGGAGCAAAGGATAGTTAGATCAAATGCCCTAATTCTGTGCTGCAAATTCTTTATAAAACTAGAGTAACAGAAAAAATATTAACTTTTCTTTGTGAATTCTCTGATCAAAGCAAGGAACCTTGCTCCTCTAGAGAGAAACACTTCTCATTTGAAGCATTAAACTTAACTACAGCATGGTTCATAAATCTCTCTCTATATTGTCCTCATTAAACACTCCTAGGACAGGTACAGCATGGGGATACAGTATAAAGCTCCTGCTACACTGTCCCCATCAAACACTCCCAGGCCAGGTACAGCACGGGGTTAGATACAGAGTAAAGCTCCCTCTACACTGTCCCCATCAAACACTTCCAGGACAGGTACAGCATGGGGATAAAGAATAAAGCCCCCTTTACACTGTACCCGTCAAATACTTCCAGGACAGGTACAGCATGGGGATAGATACAGAGTAAGCTCTCTCTACACTGTCCCCATCAAACACTCCCAGGACTGGTACAGCAGAAGGATAGATACAGAGTAAAGCTCCCTGTACACTGTTCCCATCAAACACTCCCAGGACAGCTACAACATGGGAATATATGCAGAAGAAATCTTACCCCCAAACACTCCTTAACACTCCAACCTCAAACAAACCCCCTGATTGCAATGATGTCGTTTTTTTGATATCAGTCGACCTGGCACCAGTTAATGTAACTCAAACCCAGGTCGGATTTCTCTCTAATGGCCTTTGGCTTCCAGTAGAGAAGGTTCTTCACCATTTACCAGCCAGTTCAGGTCAGTGTATGACAACAATGTACCTCTAGCTCTTCATATTATATATATTTTACATCCAAAAAATAAATTAAGATCACAATTACACCAGAGGCACTTCATTACAAAAAGCTGAATTTATTAGCAGATTCGCTAAAAAGGAACAATTTTTACAAGATGATATTGCGGGGCAGTCAGTGCAATTGATGCTGAAACTAATTTCTTATCTCTACGATGTCCAGGACCTGTCTGAATGGTCACTATGGAGACGGGAGGTAGACGGGAGGGGGTGACCGAGCTCACGCGACAAACCTTTGTGCAGTACAGCGTTGGCAGGCTTGTTACCGGCCAAAGACTCCTTGGAGAGATGCTGGTGACTCTCGGCTAAGCACTCGA
Organism: Sphyrna mokarran; assembly: GCA_024679065.1. Taxonomy (NCBI): domain Eukaryota; kingdom Metazoa; phylum Chordata; class Chondrichthyes; order Carcharhiniformes; family Carcharhinidae; genus Sphyrna; species Sphyrna mokarran. The sequence goes on along the minus strand of JAGIQG010000028.1, from coordinate 16,790,752 downwards.
CCTCGGCAAAGCGTGCGTTGAGGGCCATAGCAGGGTGATTGGGGTCTTGGCTCATGTTGAGGTAAGCAGCTCTCCGCAACTGCTCTTCAATCACCAGGGCCTGTTCCAAGAGCTGGTGTTGGGGATGAGGGAAGTGGGAGGCAAAAAAATATAATAATTAGAACAGGAGTTAATGCGAGTGGAGTCCAGTTAATCACTTTAGCAGCACATGGCCAATCCCTAGCCCAGCCCAGCCCCGGCTCTCAGCATTCAATATCTCCCAGAGTCATGCTAGATCAGACGTGAAACGAAGCTGAAGGGAGGGGAAGACGGAGAGGATTTTCATTTTCATGGCAGCTTACACAACATGGGGATATGACCCGTATAGTCAGTGCAGTATTTCTGAAATGTCAGTGCTGCAGCAATTGGAAAATGACCCATACATTCTGTTTTTGTGATGTTGGCAGAGGGATAACTATTGGCCAGGATACTAGGAAGAATTCCCCTACTGCTCTTAAAAAAATAATTGTGGGATCATTTATGTGCACCTGAAAGGGCACAAGGGTCTCGGGTACAGGTAAAACGCACCCCCCCCCCCCCCCCCCCCCCCCCCCCCCCCCACCACCACGGGTACGATACAACACGTACCACTCTCCCCACTCCCCCCATCACCGCGGGTACAGTACAATGCGCAGCCCCCACCGCCCCCCATCCCCAACAACCTGGTACAGGTATTATAGATACACTATTTCTTTAAAAGGTTCAGGTTATTACGCCGCTCCAATGTGCCAGGAAACAAACACACCCACACACACAGACCCATGCACCCACTTCCCCCCATGGACCCATGCATTTCCCTTCTCCCACATGGACCAATGCAACCCCCCTTCCCCCAACACAGACCCATGCACCCCCCTTCCCCCCCACACAGACCCATGAACTCCCCTTCCCCCCCCCACAGAGCCCATGCACCCCCCTCCCCCCTCCCCCCCCCCCACACAGACCCATGCAACCCCCCCTTATCCCCACATGGACCCATGTACCCCTTCCCCCCCCCACACAAACCCATGCAACTCCCCCTTACCCCAACACGGACCCATGTACCCCCCTTCCCCCCCCACACAGACCATGCACCCCCCTTCCCGCCCCCACACAGACCCATCACCCCCCCTTCCCCCCCACACAGACCCATGCACCCCCTTCCCTCCCCACACAGACCCATGCACTCCCCTTCCCCCTCCCCACACAGACCCATGCACCCCCCTTCCACCCCCCCCCTCCCACACGACCCATGCAACCCCCCTTATCCCCAACACGGACCCATGCACCCTCCTTCCCTCCACACGGACCCTTGCAACTCCCCCTTACCCCCACATGGACCTATGTACCCCCTTCACCTCCCATGCAGACCCATGCACCCCTCTTCCCTCCTCAAGGGCCCATGCATCTCCCCACCACACACAGGTCCATGCATCCCCTCCCCACACATGCCTATGCACCCCCCCTTCCCCCTCACGCTCTCCCACGTGAGCCCATGTCAATCAGCACATCTTTCTCTCGCACACCCACACACACGCCTTGACTTACTTTGAATCTCCTGGCTAAGAACTTGTTTTTCATTTCCAGGAAATTCCCCTTGTTCATCTCAGCTTTGAAAGGCTCATTGATGATTGTGTACCTGGGATCATTTTGTATATCCTGCCAGCGAGCATAGCCATGACTGCACAGAAATGTTAAGGAAACCTTGAGAGAGACAGAGGAATGTTGGCAGTAATGATGTTAGCACATGGTGACTGTTGGTGATACAGGACAGATCAAACAGCTTCAAGCCTCTTTGTGGTCTGTGGGCAAACATAATGCCATCCTTAACATTCATCAACATTAAACTCCCATCAAACACTCCCAGGACAGATACAGCACGGGGTTAGATACAGAGTGAAGCACTCTCTACACTGTCACCCAGCAAACATTCCCAGAATAGGAACAGGTTTAGGTATGGAGTAAAAGTTCCTTTGGGGTCTCAATCTTTTATCAATGTTCCTTCCTCACTACAACGTGATTTTTTTTTTTGTTTCCCACTCTAGCTAACTAACCAATGGATTTATTTGATGCTGTCAGAAAGGAGAACTGAGACAACCACAGCTATTCTAAGTGTGGTGGAGAGGGGGGAGATGGTGATGAACACATTCCATTAGCATTTGTCCTACACCCTAGGTCACACTTTGAATACTGTGCACAGTTCTGGCCTTCATTTTTCAAAAATATGGAGACATCTTATGAAATTACCCTGTATCCGTCCCATATGCATTTGTCATTATCAGTCTCCCATGTGGGATCTTGTCAAAGGTTTTGCTGAAATCCACATAAATTACATCAACTGTATTATCCTCACTTGGTCACCTCCTCAAAAAATTCAATCCAATTTATTAGGCATGACCTCTCTCTGATGAAGCTACATTGACTACCCCAAACAAATCTTGCTGCTCCAAGTGGACACAGATGCTCTCCTTCAGAATTTTCTCCATCGGTTTTCCTACCACTGACATGAGACTCACTGGTCTCTAGTTTCTTTAAATAGCTGAATGACATTACCTGTTCTCCAGTTCTCTGGCATCTCCCCCATGTGGCCAGAGAGGAATTAAAAGTTTGGGTCAGAGCTCCTGCAATCTCCCCCCTTATCTCCCACAGCAGCTTAAGGCACAATTCATCTAGACCTGAGATTTATCCACTTTTAAGGCTGCCAATACCTTGTCCTTCCCTACATCAATGTGCCTGAGAACCTACAGTCTCTTCTGGAATTCCACACCATCATCCCCATTCTCTTGGGTGAAGACAGATGAGAAGTATTCATTCAATATTGCCAATGATCTCCCACAAATTGCCCTCCTAGTCTCTAATGGGTCCTACTCTTTCCCTGGATGTCCTCTTCCCATTGATATACTAGCAGAATATTTTAGAATTTTTCCTATTTTTACCAGCCAGAGCTTTCTCATTTCCCCTCTTTGGTTAATTAATTGCTTCCTTAAGTGCCACCCTTCACTTTCTATAACCTCCCTAATGCCTCTGCTGATTTGTACCTACTAAAAGCCTCTCTTTTCATTCTCATCATATCCTGAATACCTCTGGTCATCTATTGTTCTCCTATTTATTTGTTCATAACAAGCTTAAATTGTATCATCTTAAGTTGTGGTCACTATCACTAAAATACTCCCTCACCAACACTTCAACCATCTGTCCAGGTTCATTCCCCAGAAATAGACCCAGCGTTGCATTGTCCCTTGATTAACTCTCTACATATTGACCTAAAAAGTTCTCCTGTACACATTTCAAGAAATCCATACTCTATCCCAGCCCTTAACACCATGTCCATTCCAATTAATGTTGAGAAAGTTTATATCACCCCACATAATTACTCTGCGAACTGTGCACATATTTGCTCCTCAATATTCCACCCACTATGGAATTCCATAGCAAATACCTAGCACTGTACATGCCCCTTTTTAATTCCAAAACCTTACCCACAAAGCTTTATTCCATGTCCCCTTAGTAACTGATTTCTTAACTAACAGTGTAATCCCTCTTTTACCCCTTGTCTCTACATGCCAGCATGTTGAGCTGTCAACCCTGTCCGTCCATCAACGTGTCTGTGATGGCCATTATATTACACTTCCATGTGTCAATCCTCACTCGTTTTACCTGTAATACTCATGGCATAGAGGCCATCCAGCCTTTCCTAACTCCCTTGGAAGTTAATACAGCTGTACTCTCTCTAACTTGATTGTTTTACTGTATTATACTGTGTGCCTATTCTGCTAACAGTCTGTGCCCCCTCTTGCTGCCGAACTAGTTTAAACTCCTCCCAACAGGACTACAAAATCTGCCTATAAAGATGTCAGTCCCGCTCTGGTTCAAATGTAGACCATCCCACTCGTACAGGCCCCACTTTCCCCAAGAACAGTCCCACTGATCCAGGTGTGAAGATACTGTGTCTTTATACTATGATTCTTGTGAGGGGTATGTTTAGGATTCAACTCTGATTTACCTGGTGCCGATCTGTTTGCAAGCCAGGCAGCTCCATGCTCAGACTGCAGGAAAATAACTGATCCTAGATTATAGGATTTTTGTTCTAATCTCAGCTAATGTGTTTTTATTTATTTCCCTGGGATTTCAGAGTAGAGTTCGATTTAGATTGATTGACAAGACAGTCACGTGATTGGGTAGAACTAAACTTACAGGGTAAAACAAGTTTAGCTTCTTCTTGATCCTGAAAACCACAAGAGGTGTTCTGTTTTCCTCCCTCTGAAAGCTGCTGTTTGAATATCAGAGGACAGGTATCTCTCTCTGTCTCTCTATCTCCAGAAGTGGCTTGATGATTGGGGGTCATGTACCAACATGTAAGCCTGTTTGCTAACTGATTTTGAAGAGGAATTTAAGTCTGTAGAGGGACAATGCTTAAATTGGAACTAATAGAGATAGATTAGCCATTAACTATATCTTGTCATGTTTAAATATTCAAAAAGTTAAGCTAATTCACTTGTTACATTTAAAATGTTGTTAAAATAAAGTTTATGTTGATAAAAGTTTCCTAGCATGTCAACAGAATCACACCTGGAGTGAAACACATTTATACTCTCACTAAAATAAAAGAAAGGGTTGGGGTCTAGTCTAACTTTGTAACATACCTTGGGGCTTCTGATCTGGTCCTCAACACAGGAATCTACAATTCTCCCTCCTGCACCAATTCTTAAGCCACACATTCATCTGTGCTGTTCTTCTATTCCTGTAATTACCAGCACATGGCACTGGCAGTAATGCAGAGATTACAACTCAAGAAATCTTGCATTTTAGTCTACTACATAACCCTCTGAATTCTTGACGCAACACTCAATTCCTCTTTCTACCTACGTCACTGGTACTAGCATATACCACGACTTCTGCTTTATCATCCTCCTCCTTCAGGATGCCCTGCAGTTGTTCAATGACATTCAGTTGGACTCTGGCACAAGGAAGGTAACACACCATGCTGGAGACATATTAATGCTCTGAGTTCCTGGTACATTCACACACACAATCCTTCCTCAATCTGCTAAAGGATTGGGAGTCAGCCTGAATCCTGGTGTTTAACTGCAGCCTCTCATGGCCAAATCCCACCCATGTCAATCACCCCCTCCCACCAGCCCCCAGTGCCCTGAGCTGAACACCATCCCGAGGAAAACATCACCCCCACTCACCGAGCCCCGCCACACGCCCCTCCAACCTCCCCTGTGCCAACCCCGTTCGCCACACAAGACTCAAAGGATACGCGACAATGCCAGCCAGCAGCCAGTAGTCGTGTCTCCTGTGCCAGATGTCGTAAATCTTTCCAGAAGAAACGGCAGCTCGTTCCTCGTTCTGCCAAAGCGTGTGTAACTCTGACAAAATAAAAACAAAGATGTTACTCAGAACGGAACTAGAACATTCTGTTCCATATCTGAGCTACAGAGGTGAGGGTATTCAACACAGCACCTCGCCAAATTCCAAACACTCTCCCCTGGCACAGGTCCCACTGACACCCCATCCTTCCCACGGGACAGGCCCCACCGACACCACACTCGACCCCTCCCCCCCAGCGTAATGGGTCTCACCGACACCCCACTCTTCCCAGGTCATGGGCCCCACCAATACCCTACTCTCCCTGAGGGATAAGTCTCACCAACACCCCACATTCCCTGGGCTTTGGGTCCCACCAAGACTCCCCCCCCTCCCCCGTGAGCTCAAGCTCCCCATGAGCAACATTGCCGAAAACATGAAAATTGACAGATACATTTCTCAAACAGAGGAAGAGCATGGAGTGGAAACAGAACAATGAGAAGCAAGATCCAGGTCAGCAGGGAGGGTGTAAGCAATGAGTAGATCACAAGATGAGTGCAAAAGGATAGGCAGCAATAGACAGGGACGGATATAATCTTTATCACAGAGCATTCAAGGGGGTCATCATTTGTTTATCTGATAAGGGGCAGCTGATTAATTTACCTGTAAACCCTCCATCTGCAATATTGAACATAAATTTTCCTTTGCCACATGGATCCTTCCTCTCTTCCTCCTCTTTAACTTCTTTACCTGTTTCTCCATTCTGTAGATTTTCCATAATCTCTCTCTCCTCATTCACATCTTCAGCTGTTGGAAAAGCGTATAATAAACAGAATATCCAGTGAAACACATCCCAGTCAGAATCAATGTGTAATCACATCCCAAACTCCATGACCCCAACACCCGGCTCCCCCACCTTGTGACCGTGAGCCATTCACACTCTGGCAGCGCCCTGCTCCAAATCCATTTTCTCTGGTGGCTCCAAATCTCATCTCAGCACAATCCAAGGATCAAGGCTAAATCTCACTTCAAGGTCAGAGAATCACAGGGTCAAGTTCCATTTCACAGACTTGAGCTTGGAATCTAGACCGACACTCCCAAATGCACATCTCCAAGATGCACTGTCAGAGATGCCATGTTTCGATGAGATATCAAACCTGCCATCCCTCTGCAATAAAAGATGCAATGGTATTCTTTTCTAGAGGGGAAGGATTCTCCTGACCCACAGTCACTGGCCAATCAATATCATCAAAAACAGGTATTCGTTTCTCCTCAGTACTGTTTTTGGGAGCTTGCTGTGCACAGATTAACCTTCCGATTGCCATATCACAAAAGATATTTCATTAGCTGCAAAGCACTTCAGAACGCGGGCAACATGATTCCACTGGTTAACACTGCTGCCTCACCGTCTGGGATCTTGGTTCAATTCCCGGTTTGGGTCAGTGTGTAGAGGCTGCACATTCTCCCTGTGTCTGCATGGGTTTCCTTTGAGTGCTTCAGTTTCCCCCCTCAGTCCAAAAGATGTGCAGGTTAGGTACATGGGCCATGCTCAATTCTCCCTCAGTGTACCCGAATAGGTGCTGGAGTGTGACGACCAGGGAATTTTCAGTGCAACTTCAATGCAGTGTTAATATAAGCCTACTTGTGACTCGTAAATAAACTTTAAATTCACAAAAAGTGCTATATAAATGCAAATCTCTCTTATTCCTCCATGCAATAATTCCCTAACCTAGTCCTATTTATATCCAATTGGGGACAGTTCTGTTCCCCAGATTACTGGCTCTATTGTCTCTACCCCTCATGGTGTCTGGAGAATCCTGGGCACAGATAGGACGTGTGCAGTGGGTTGAGATCCTAGTCAAGGTGCTGGCCCAGTGGCCAGATAGATCCTCACTGTTACACCCACAATATCCATACCTTTGGGTTGAGAAGGGGTGCTCTGCTCCTGTTCTTCCCTCTCTCTTTTCTCCTCCGTTCCTGCCTCGCTCACCTGATTCTTCATCTCCATTTCTTGAGTCTTCTCACTGGCGGGAGCAACTTTCCCACCACTGGGAATCTGGGGGAACAAACATTGGGAAAGAAGTCAGTTTGTTCAAACATAACCACCAACAGGCTTGAGAGGGGTCTCTCTCCCTCTCCTCAAAGTGCCCACTCTCTCAGGGGTACAGGCTCAATTGCCACTAGCTCTCTGGGGTATATGGGCTCCTGTTACTCTCAGGCATATGGCCCTAACAGCCCTTATTCACCACAGTGCTACAACAGCTGGAGCGACAGTCCCTACGCAGACTGGTATGTCAATCTTGGGAGCTCCTGACAGCTCAGCAACCCTCCGCCCCACCGCTCCCCCCACAAGCAGACGGCTAATGTTTAGCAACTCCTGGCTTTAGCCTATTAGATATGTTCCTGGGCAAAGGACAGCTTAAATTAAAAGGGGAATTCTTCCAGAGCATTGAAGCTAAGAAGAGGCTGCGTGCTGGTGAGGAGTAAGTAGGAGTGCAGTTGTTCCCTGCAGTGCAGGTAGCTAGCTGAATGGAGTGGATGTGACAGAACAGCTAAGTAAACTGGAGTTATTGGAGTAAATTGAGTGAGATAATGCAACAACATGTAAATTTTCACACCAAAGTGAATCATTATCATTCACTCAGTGATGTGCTGAACTCCTGTGAAAGCTATTAAGTGGCTTTGTGCTCTATTACATTGGGAATAAAAGTTAAAAGATCCCATTTCTGAATCGGCTGGGATATTGGAATAGCCTTTGACTGCCAAGTTCTGATGTACAAACACTGCCACAGATTTCAGGTAGAATTCTCTCAGTTATTAAACTTGCCTCATTCTCCAGCATCCTCTTCTCTTCTTTGTCTCTCTCTTTATCGTCCATTGCCTCCACACGGCTGCCATCTTTCTCTGAAACAGAACAATTTCAAAGAACCCCTTAGTCTCCAATACAACAGGATCAACTCACAATGCATCCGACTCCCCCATCCCACCTCGCTTGCCCTCACTGGAACGATCCAGTGACAAAGACAGTGCAAGTCCAGGTCAAACAATCTCCAGTAGATTTCAGCTGGGATCATGTTTCCCAGTCACTACATGAGATTACTCTCCACACCTCCAAGATAGATGGCGTTGCAGCATTGCAGACTCATGGCACCTTCCCACCCACATCCTCACCCACAGAATCTATCATACAACTGTTATGGTACAAGAGGCCACCATTCAGATCATGATGTCTGTACCAGCTCTCGAAACAAACATCATGACTTAAAGCCATTCTCCTGCTGCTTATTCCCTGTATCCCTGCACTTTGTTTCTGTTCAAATAATCATCTAATATCCTTGAGTGCCTCGACTGAACCTGTCTCCACCACACTTCAAGCTCATGCATTCCAGATCTCAAACTTGTGAGAAAAAAGCTTTCTCTCACATCACATTTACTTCTTTAGCAAATCACTTTAAATCTGTGCCCTTTCGTTCTTGATCCTTTTACAAGCAGCAACAGTTTTTTTCCTATTGAATTGTCTAGCCCACGTGATTTTCAACATCTCTATCAAGCCCCCTCTTAGCCATCTTCTCTCCAACTGAAGCTGTCCAAGGAGGACAGCTCCAATCCATCCTCATAACTGAAGTTTCTCATCCTTGGAACTGTTCTTATAAACCTCTCTTTCCACTGCGTTCACATCCTTCCTATAACGTGGCACCCAAACAATACCCAAGTTGGACTACAATTCGACTTCTTGAGCTCTCCCAGTTTCTTGGTGGAGTCATAGAGATTTACAGCATGAAAATAGGCCTTTCAATGTAACTTGTCCATGCCACACAGTTTTTAAACCATTAAATCAGTTCCTATTGCCCACATTTGGCCCATATCCCTCTATACCAATCTTTCCCATTTAATTGTCTAAATGCATTTTGAAAGACAAAATTGTACCCGTCTCTACTACTACCTCCGGCAACTCGTTCCAGAGGCTCACCACTCTGCGTGAAAAAATTGCCCCTCTGCACTCTTTTGTATTTCTCACCTCTCACCTTAAACCTATCCTCTCTTTTTTTAGTTTAATAATAATTTTAGTTTAATTTAGTTTAGCGACCAGAACGATACACCGTATTCCAAGTGTGGCCTTACTAATGCCTTGTACAACTTCAACATGTTGTCCCAATTCCCGTACTCAATGTTCAAACTAATGAAACCAAGCATGCTGAATGCTTTCTTAACTCAACTCCAACACCCACTATACTTCTCAATGGATCTATTTGATCCCAACTAGCTACACTTGTCATATGCCTCCTTTTTCTTGACTAGGGACTTAATATCTCACGTCATCAAGGGCTCCCTACTTCTACCAGCCTTGCCCTTCACTGTAAAAGACATGTGCTTACTCTGAACTCTGATTAACACACTTTTGAAAGCTTCCTACTTACTAGCCATCCCTCTGTCTACCAACTGACTCCCACAATTGATTTTTGAAAGTTAATGTTTTAACATTACTATCATAAAATCATTAAATCATAGTGATTTACTATCACAAATACGCTTGCATTAATACTGCAATGAACTTATCCTGAAAGTCTCCTAGTCGCCACACACTGGCGCCTGTTCGGGTACACTTCTGTTACCTGCCCTTCCTTGTTTCCCAAGAGGAGGTCAAATTTTGCACCTTCTCAGACAGGCCATCTACATATTGAATGAGCAATTCCTCCTGAATACACTCAATAAATTTCTCTCCATTCAACCCTCTGATATTATGGCTATCCCAGTCAATGTTGGGAAAGTTAAATCCCCCACTATTACCATCCTTTTTTTTTCCCAGCTATCTGTAATCTCCTTACATATTTGCTCCTCAATTTCCCGCTGACTATTTGAGAGTCTGTAATATGATCCTATCAAAGTTATTTCTCAGTTCTACTCATATTGGATGCTTGGATTGGCGGGTACAGAGGAGCAGTGCCAGGCAATACAACAGGACATAGACAGGTTGGTAGACTGGGCAGATAGATGGCAAATGGAATTTAATCCGGATAAATGCGAGGTGATGCATTTTGGCCGGAAAAATGTAGAAGAGAGTTATAGGATAAAAGGTAAAACTATTCGGAGTACAGAGACGCAGAGAGACTTGGGGGTGCAGGTTCACAAGTCTCTGAAGGTGTCTTCACAGGTGGAGAAGGTGATAAAGAAAGCGTATAGTATGTTAGCTTTCATAGAAAAGGGTATAGAATACAAGAGTAGGAGTTTGATGTTGCAATTGTATATAACGTTGGTTAGGCCTCACTTGGAATACTGCGTCCAGTTCTGGTCGCCGTACTATCGGAAGGATGTGGAGTCCTTGGAGAGAGTGCAGAGGAGGTTTACCAGGATGCTGCCTGGTATGGAAGGACTGTCTTATGAGGAACGATTAAATAGACTGGGGTTGTTTTCCCTTGAAAGACTTCGGCTTAGAGGGGATCTCATAGAGGTGTATAAGATTATAAGGGGTATAGATAGAGTAAATGGAGGTAAACTTTTTCCACCTTCAGAAATGGATAGAACGAGGGGTCATGGCCTTAGGGTGAGGGGGGCTATGTATAAGACAAATATTAGAGGGCAGTTTTTCACACAAAGGGTAGTGGGGGTGTGGAATGCACTACTGAGTAAGGTGGTGGGAGCAGGCACGCTAGGGCTGTTTAAGGGTCTCTTGGACAGCCACGAGCGGTATGCAGATAGAGGGATATAGTAGGACTGTTTAACTACGGCTTTTTTTCCCCACAGGTAATTCGGTCCATACTTGACCAACGTTGAGCATGCATTCGGCAGGTGGTGCGAGGACAGCTCTTGGATGTTGATTCATGGGTTGCCTGGTGCTTCATGTCGTAAATGAGTGCTTTATCTGGACCATCTGAAGGGCACCATGACAGCTCAGTGACTATCGCTGTAGCTGTGCAGACACTTGGAATTGGGCCGGTGTCTGCGGGAGTTTGCGCGTTCTCCCCGTGGTTGCGTGGGTTTTCTCCAGGCGCTCCGGTTTCCTCCCACATCCCAAAAAATTCACTCTTAGGCTGATTGGGAAACAAATTGACCCTATATTGAGATTCTTCCATATTAGGAATAACCTAAAATTAGAATAAGAAAATGGAATTGTTACTATAAAGTTATGACGGCGGCGCGGGCTCGTTGGGCCGAAGGGCCTGTTTCCCGTGCTGTGTTGCTCTTTGAAATATAGACTCAGTGGGAGAACCCTCAGAAACATTCCCTCAGTACTGCCATGATGTTCTCCCTAATCAAAAACACAACTCCCCCCCTCCTCTCTTACCTCCTTGTTCTATCTTTCCTATAGCATCCATATCCTGCAGCATTGAACTGCCCGTCCTGTCCTTCCCTGAGCCATGTTTCAGTAATTGCTATAACACCCCAGTCCCATGTACCCATCCATGCCCTGAGTTCATCTGTCTTGCCCGTCAGACCTCTTGCATTGAAATAAATGCAGTTTAATCTGGACTTCCCTTGCCTGATCTGTCTCATACTAGGATTACTGATACTGCCTTTACTATTAAATGTGCTCTCCTTAATTTCTGTGCTGTTCTCAACCTTCTCTTCCGTCTCCTTACTGCTTTGGGTCCCACACTCTGCTGTCAGTAGGAACCAAGCAGAAGACTCCTTGATCACATTAGAGGGATTTCAGCCTAGCTCAGCGGGGAGCTGCCTCACCTGCTGCCATCAGACTTTCATATGGACCTACTTCAAACTGAGTTGATCTTTCTCTACATCCTAATTACGACTAACACTACGTTCTGCACCCTCTCATTCCTAATTATGACTAACACTACATTATGCACCCGCTTGTTTCCTTCTCTATGAATGGTATGCATTGTTTGTATTGCACAAAGTAAACAACACTTTTCACCGTACATTAATACATGTGACAATAATAAATCAAATTTCTCTGACTTGGAAGTCATAAGTACAAGTTCCACTCCAGAAACTGAGCGCTTAATCCAGGCCGGCACTCCTTATGCAGCACTGCCCAACTACCTATCCAAATGGACCAGAGATAGGAGATGGAGAGCAGGAGGCAGAAATAGACAGACAGGAAGAGAAAGGAAGAGAGGAAAAGAGAGAAAGGAAGAGAAAGTAGAACCAAACATGGATGAGGGGTTTATTTAAATCCTATGACCAGCTACTCACCTGGAAGTGTAAAGGGGTGTGGGTGTTCATGGGGGTGCACTCTTGCTGTCCATCCTGCACCTCAACCCAGCAAACACTTACTGTAAACAATTTCAGGAGCAGGACAGGTCATTCAGCCCTGTGAGACTGTTCCATTACATAAAACAATCACTTATAAAAGAGATAATGGGCCTCTGGAATCCGGAGAGCTGAACATACCTGTGGAGCTGGGAGCTGGTGTACTGGGCAGGAGGCAGGCAGGACTGGCTGGAACTGGAGTACTGGGATCAGATGAGACACTGTCTGTGGGTTTCTTGTTCTCCATGGGGTCAGGCACCATCTCCGGCGTACTATATCTTCCATTAATGTATTCAAACTCCTGCACCTTGGGATTTTTTTTAAAAAAGCAAAATTTTAATGATGAGGGGAAAACAGAATCAGAAGAAAAAAAAGACACTAAACAGGATTGAGCAGTGGGGCCAAGGGTCAAATTCTGAATGTTCAACTTTAGGTCCGAGTATCAAATTCAGCCCCCATTCAGGAAGTAAAAGTGTCTACGGCAATTTCTAATCATGGTGAACCGATTTGGGGAAAATGGTCACCTGTCAGCTTGTTAGCATCGAAAACAAATGCCAGTCTGATAAATCATACCCAGAAACTATCACAAGTTAACTGAAGTTGGACAGTGTAGAAGGAGCTCTATGCGAAACTTCAAAGGGAAGGTGTAGAGGGAATTTAGCAGTGTTCCCAGCCTGTGCTGCATCTGATGTAAAAGTGTTTAAAGCTGTCATTGCCAGGAATGGAACAAACCCAGCAGGATGGCACACTGGGACCTGGGTTCAATTCTGGCCTCAGGTCCCTGTCTGTACAGAGTTTGCACATTCTCCCCATGCCTGGGGGGGTTTCCTCCACATGCCTCCCACCCACTCCAAAGATGTGCAGGTTAGGTGGATTGGTCACAGTAAAAGAATCATAGGGGTAGGGCAGAGGTTAGGGAGATAGGGCAGGAAGCTCTTGAAAATTGGTGCAGACTAGGCCAAATGGCCTCCTTCTGCACAGTAGGGATTCTATGATTCATTCTTCACCATTATTAGCACAAAATACACCAAAGCAAAAACATAACCAGCACACATCCTCCTGGCAAAGTGACCGCCTCTGTTTATCGACTTGGTCCATATCTTAATAAAAAAGGATTATAAATTTACACTTCTCCATCACGAAAGCAGCTATTGAGTTAGTCCCCATTGTCATAAGTGTAAGTACTGCTAATATTTGTGCTATTTAAAGTGCCCTCCAGGTGGCAGTGCTGCTCAGCAGATCACTGCCGCTGCCCCCTAGGCTCAGTCAAATCTTCAACCCAAAGAAAGGTTTAAAATTACACAGGAAATGCTGGAAACAGCAAGCATCTCCAGTTTATTATTACAAAAACACATCACAAACTCAGCAAAGATCTAAGTGTTTCACCTTCATGGGCTGTATCTATCAGACATTCTCTCTAGATGTATAAAATCCCACAACACACACTGCACAACAAGTGTCTTGGCCGATATATATCCCATTCTCAAGTAGATTATTGGGTCACGTGTCATACTACTGTTCACGGGATCTTGCTATACCATAACATGAATCTCCATTACAATACTGACTCCATTATAAAGCACTCTTGAGGTTGTAGGGAAAAAGGGGGGCTCCAAGCCAGGGATCGAATCTGGGTCCCTGACACCGTGAGGCAGCTGTGCCAACTACCGTGCCACGTAACAACTCTTCCCAAATCTCCATTCTCTCAAAATTCAAAAGAAAGACAAAAGAACAAATAAGAAGCCAAAACTCAGAGAGGGGAGGAGAGTGGAACACACAGTCCTGCCGCACAGCATCACTGCTTGTATCTGCACCAAGAATTTTTTTTCCCCTTCCAAGAGTTTGATTCCAGCTGTGTGGCAACTCCCTCTATCCTATCCCCTCCCTGTGCCAATGCTAATCCCCACCCTCCGATCCCACCCAAAGTCAGCATGCTGAGAGATTTAAAGAGATACTATTCATGATGCAATACCTACCCACTGTCACTACTGTCATTATGAATTCTCACTCTCTACCTGCAAGAACTAATGATGTAGAGATGACGGCATTGGACTGGGGTAAACACAGTAAGAAGTCTGACAACACCAGGTTTAAATCCAACCGATTTACTTGAAACTAAACTAGTGAACTATTTATTTGATAGTTTAAACCTGGTTTTGTCAGACTTCTTACTGTGCAAGAACTAAAGCAGAGCAGAGTATTAGAGGGACTAAGATGTGCAGGTTAGATGGATTGGTCATGGTAAACATATGAGGTTACAGGAATCAGATGGCGGAAGGGGCCTAGATAAGATACTCTGTCAAAGAGTCGGTTTATTTATTAGTCACAAAGTAAGGTTTATATAAACACTGCAACTAAGTTAATGTGAAGTTCCTCCAGTTGCTAGAGTCTGCCGCCTGTTCAGGTCAATGCACCTACCCAGCACACCTTTCGGACAGTGGGAGGAAACCAGAACACATAGAAGAAACCCATGCAGACACAGGAAGGAACAGCAAACTGCACACACTAATCCAAATCAGGAATCAAACTTTGGTCCATGGCGCTGTGAGGCAGCAATGCTAACCACAATGCTACCATGCCTCCTATCAGTGAAGATTTGATGGACCAAATGGCTTCCTTCTGCACTGTAGGGATTCTGTGACGGAAGAAGCCAAATACAACTCGCATTTATATAGTGCCTTCCACGCAGTAAAAACTTCCCGAGGCCCCTCAGAGGCGAACCAGTAATTCCTGCCACCCACCTTCTTTCGGACCAGTGACATCACACCTATCCTGGTTAGCACATGTTGCCGGGACAACCCTTCCCGAGGGACACCATCCGCAAAAGTCTCAGATCCGTCAGCGCCCGGTTCACACAGATGCCGCATGAAGAGAGACACATAGGCCCTGAGGGATGTGGGGAGGGAGAGAGAGAAGAACGGTGAATTCGCATTGACACGGTGGTCTAGAAAAAACATCCAAAATTAAATCATTTCCTCAAATCCAAAGGGGAGATGCTCAATAAAAAGTTTTGTAACTTCACAATCTTCCCTGGGAGCACAATATGTACTCATGGAAAAGATCATGGGGTGGATATTAAACATACCACAGGATTTGTTTCAGGTTTGCCTGCTAAATCTCCTCTGAAACCCCCCACCCCCACCAGTCTTCCACCATCTAACTATGCCCAATTCAATAACCACAAAACCCTCTCACCTACCACCCTCACCCACCAAACCAACCCCCAGTTCACCCACCATAAGCTCCCTTGCCACCCCATCCCCACAAACCCCTATCACCCTCACCCCCAAAACTCTCCCACCTACTAACTCCCCCATATACCCTTCACAAACCCCCTCACCCACCCATTCCCACAAACCCCTATCACCCTCACCCCCAAAACTCTCCCACCTACTAACTCCCCCATATACATTTCACAAACCCCCTCACCCACCCATTCCCACAAACCTCTATCACCCTCACCCCCAAATTCACCCACCCATCAACCCCATATACACTCCACAAATCCTCTCACCACCCAGCCCTGCAAACCCCATCACCCTCACCCACAAATTCACCCACCCATCAACTCCTCATCCACCCCCCACAAACCCATCCCCACAAACCCCCCATCACCCTCACCCCCCGCCAAATTGTCCAGGGACTGCCTGGGGACCCCATCTGCAGACAGATAGTAAAACAAAGAATTAAGGACAGGAAGGGACTAAAATTGGCAGGAACCCAGGAATGTATTAGTTGATTTCCGACGTACCTGAACTCCTTCTCACTCTTTCCCCGAAGGTCGCGGACAAGCCAGTGAGAATTGAAAGCGTCCTGGGGTGGCATTCCCCAACGCATGATGGCATTGACAAAGGCTTTGCGTTGGCGAGCATTGAATCCGAGAACCTGAACACGGACAGAATTAATCTTCATCAGGCAGCGAACAAAGTCACAGAAATCCTCACTCATGCTCAATCCTGCCCAGTTCCCCAGACATGCCCCTCATCCCTACATCACCCAGCCTCTCCCATCCCAGTAACATTGCCAAGCTGGAATTCCTTCAAATCCGACAATCCACTTCATTTCCAGGTTTTCCTTTGTTTAGGAGGCAAAAAGTAAATACAACAACAACAACAACTTGTATTCATATAGTGCCTTTAATATCATAAAGACATCCCTGAGGTTTTGCAGGAGCATTACAAAACAGAGTTTACAACTGAGTCACATGAGGGGATATTAAAGAACATGGCTGGGTAAAAGGAATAGATTGACAAGAGTGTGTTGAAGGAGGAACACGAGATAGCAAGATGGAGAGGCTTAGGGAAGGAGTTCCAGAACTTGATGCTAATCAGAGTTTCACAGAAACTTGGTGCCTACTCAGCACAAAGGAGAAAAGTAGGTTGAGACTATCCTGAATGGAGTTTAGAAGAATGAGGCATTTTTGTTGAGATATATAGGATTCTTGGGGACTCGATGGGGTAGATACCGAGAGGTTGTTTCCCCTTGTGGGAGTGTGCAGGGTCAGATAGCATAATCTGAGAGCAAGGGGTCATCCGTTGAAGGCAAAGATAAACAGGAATTTCATCTGAGAGGGCAGTCAATCACTCCCATTCTTTACCGCAGAGGGCTGTAGAGGGTGAGTCTTTAACTATATTCAAGGCCACTATAGATTTTTAAGCAGTAAATAATAAAGGGTTATGGGGATAAGGCGGGACAGTGTAGTTGAGAAATTACATCAGATCAGCCATGACCTCAGTGAACGGTGGAGATTCAATGAACCGAATGACCAAACTTCTGTTCCTAATGGTCTTGTTACGGTTACCATGAGTGTGATGGGCCAAGCCGATCTTTGAATGAACATTAATTTTCTGATTTTCTAGACTAACACTTGCCTCCACACCAATCACCCATCCTGATTCCAGGAAAGCTCCAGATAAATACCAGCTTTCCCCACTACTCCAGATTCTTCCAAAGCAACACATGCATGTTGCAAGGTGGAAAGCTGGAAATCTCAGGGTGTGAGCATGGCAGGATTTATTATTACCCATTTCCCCAGGGCCGTACAAGAGTGTGCTGCTGAACTGGAGATACACGAAGGTTAAAATAGGTAAAGCCGAGGAATGAATGGCAAGTTTCCTTCCCTAAAGAGCATTAATGGAGCAACTACAACACACCAGCTTTCAATAAAGACATGTAACAAATTCACTATCTCCAAGTTTCTAGTCCAGCTGAATAACTATCCAGGCTATCCCTGGGCTGTCTGACTGATTGATTCCCCACGTGTATTTTAACTAAGCCTTTTACATCCTGTCTGTCAATAGGACAGGAAGATCTACATCAGATGTCCATTGTCTATCTGAGCAGTCACCTTGGCAGGAACAGTTCTTCATCCCACACCGGGATAATAGGTTCAATATGACTGAGAACATTTCCCTACTCTTATCTGAAATGGCTGAGAGATGTTCCCCTTCTCTCCTTGGACTGCTGAAAGCCAATCAATCCCCAGAGCAAACACCAAGCGCCAATCCTCTTGCTTTAGAAATGTGGGCACTATCTGAGAACACACTGTGATAGGAACATTCAGGCCCTCAATCCTGTTTCTCCATTCAATTAGATCAGGACAAATCCGCATGTCACCTCTATTTATTACCCTTAGCTCTACATTACTTGATAATCTTCTCCAACAAAAAATAAACAAAGGTTTAGCAACAGTTCTGCCATCATAGCAACTTGATGGGACATAAAAGCAGAGCATTACTCTGTATCTAACGTCATGCTGTATTTGTCCTGAGAGTGTTTGATGGAGACACAAAGGGAGCATTACTCTGTATCTGACCTGGGAGTGTTTGATGGGGACAGCGTAGAGGGAGGTGTACTCTGTATCTAAGCCCGTACTGTATCTGTCCTGAAGTGTTTGACAGGGATAGTGTAGAGGGAGCTTTACTCTGTATCTAACTCCATGCTGTACCTGTTCTGGGAGTATTTGATGGGGGACAGTGTAGAGAGAGATGTACTCTGTATGTAACCCCGTACTGAATCTGAACTGGGAGTGTTTGATGGGAACAGTGTAGAGGGAACTTTACTCTGTATCTAATCCCGTGCTGTATCCGTCCTGGGAGTGTTTGATGGGAACAGTGTAGAGGGAACTTTACTCTGTATCTAACTCCATGCTGTACCTGTTCTGGGAGTATTTGATGGGGGACAGTGTAGAGAGAGATGTACTCCGTATGTAACCCCGTACTGTATCCGTCCTGGGAGTGTTTGATGGGAACAGTGTAGAAAGAGATGTGCTCGGTATCTAACGTTCTGCTGTTGTCTGAGAATTGTTATCAAAAGGTTACACAGGAAAGAATTTAAGGAAGATGTTTTTACCTCAATGTTCCCACCAACTCGTGCCAGTAAGGGTGGGAGGGGCTTGTCTCTTTCTGATTTAAGTTGCCTCCGTGACTGCCGTCTCCCAGCTGAAAAGGAGAAATTTCAGATTTTGAAGTTCTGCATCAATACAACTTTACAATTCCAACAGAGCCCTAACTTAGAAAGGGAGCCATGGCTAAGCCCTCACCTTCAGGCTTCTCCTCAAAGTCTTCATCCTCATCCTCTGACCCCACAGAGTATTCAGACTGATTGTCCGATAGGTCATCTTGCCACTCTGGAAAAGAGAGAACAGGAGGACGAGTAGGAATAAGGATAAGCAGAAAGGGTGAATGGGCCAATGGCCAATTGGAGCATTGAGCCTGTCCCGTACCACCATAATGCAATTGAGCATCATGGGTACCCGGCACCTCCCACTCAGAGCTATACCATCGCCCGGGATAAAACAAAATAAAAATAAAACCCAAAGCAAAGTCAAGGTTTTGTTAAAAAAATCTTGGGAAATACCACTTTGATCTAGTGACCATGAAAGAAAGGAATGAACTTGTATTTATATAGCATCTTTCAAGACCTCAGGATGTATCCCAAAGTACTTTATAGTCTATTAAGTACTTTTTGAAGTCACAGTTGGAAGGTAGGAATATGCACATAGCAAGATCCTGCAAACACCAACGCAATAACAATAATTTGTGTCTGTTTTAGTGATGTTGTTTGAGAAATATATATTGGTCAGCACACTACTCTACTTCAAAATAGTGCCATGGGATCTTTCATATCCAACCGAGAGCAAAACTGGACCTCAATTTGACATTTCGTCCAAAAGACAGCACCTCAGACTGTGCAGCACTCCCTCAGAGCCACAATCAGAATACAAGCATAGATCACAGGCACAAGTCTCTGGAGTGTGGCTTGAATCCAGAGACAAACATACCTGCCACCAAAACATAGCTACACATTGCCTAGCGCCCGGCCAGCCTGCGGCACTGGTCATAGGATCCATACCAACCTCTTATTTTAACAGCTGTGGTGAATCACACTTGGCCCCCTTATTGCCAGAGGCCAATAATTGTCTGTGTAACCAACTTTCAATCAACTCCTCTTGGAGTCTGTCGTTCTGGAATTAATACTCGGTTCTCTCAGCCTATCATGGTAACTATAGGCCTTTAAATAGGTACCAGTCTAATTGTCATTCTCTGAACCTATTACATGTGAGTGAATCAATATTGGGTTCATTTTCAGAATATATTTTGCTTTGCCCTTTTATCTCAGGTCCTCAGATCTCACTGCTGCTAGATTAGGACAATGGCTGAGCAAGCAGACCCGGTTCAGGAAGCAAGAAGCTATTACCAAATGGGCTGGATTCAGTCAGAGCGGCAAGTGGGACTCTGCAATTCACTGGATTGTGCACTAGATGGGAAATCAAGCCGAGTCCACATCCTGGCATATCCTGATGGAACATGGTCACAAGCCTGGAGGAGTTTGGGCTCAGATTCCAAAGAATCAAACCCCAACAGCATCAAAGAAAAGTGGGATATGGAACACTGGGCAAGGTGCAGTGGGTGGGGGGTGGTTCAAGGATCCCCACGAAGAAATGTTACATACTCAACCTCATTCCATTCCTGTTACGATAATGGAGTCACCATTAAATGTAATGAGTCTTTAGGTTCAGCAATCATGATATAACAAGACTCACTGCCAAGGCTACTGGAGGGAAAAGAAGAACCTCACAAAGTCAAAGGTTTGATTGCAAGCCGTCTGTTTCCCACTGCCCACTTTTCTACCATTTCTATTGTGTGGGTAAATACCTTGATCCTCTTGGGAGGCATCATTATAGTTGACTTGTTTGCGAATGCGTTTGCCTTTGCCGAGGTTCCTGGCAAGATCCTCTTGCTGCTGTTCATAATGGTGGCGGAGAAGCTTCTCCCAATAATCAGGGTCCACGTTTTCTTCCTGTTTAATGATCTCCCTCTCAACTTCCTCCTAAGCAATTCAAAACCATTAACAGATCAGCTGCCTTCAAATGAAATCACTCACAAGAGTCAATTTAAAGCAAAGAACTTAAAATAAAACCTACAATATTATTACTCACTAATCCAGGCTGCACTAGAACCTAAATCATTACTGACGTAAGGAACATTGACCAGAGATGCACATCAGGGAAAAAAAAGCAAGACATCTTTTGGAGGGGGGAAGAGGTGGGTATCTTGACACTTGTGTACAAAAGTTAATATTTTTGTGGATGGAGAAAAAACAGCTGCAATAATAATTTAACAACAATATTGGCAATAGTGGCTTTAAAGTTGTTTTTCACTATGCTGGGATTTCTTATGGCCAGTGGCTTGGAATCTGTCAAAAGGCAGAAGGCATCAGATTTTAACAACTCGTCCTTGGCAGGAATAAGTTCTGTACAGACCCTTGGAGCTAGTGTTCCTTATCGGGGCACTGGAATGTAAACAAGATGCACTTAAGGGGTCCAGGTATGAGGGCCTGAGTGACCAATGCTACTGTTCTACCTACATTTGATTGGCCTAATCGAATGATGCAATTGGGTTTCTGATCAATTCATTGGCTGGATGACAGAGGATCTTCCAGAAGAGAATGGAGAATTGTGGATAAAGAGACATGGGAGCCTTTGTTTGCCAGTGATAACTTGGAGACCAACCATCATAATAAGGCTTGTACTCTGAAGGATGCTTCTGAGAACAAGGAGATAGATTCTACATCAAGGATATTTCTTGGCCAAGGTTTTCCTAAACACAGTAGTATCTATTTTCACTTAAATAAATAAAGTTGATGTTTAGTTAAATTTCAGTAAAGAGTTAATGAGTTGCAATTGTATGTTTGAGTTGGTAGTTCATACGAGGAGTGTTAAATAAAGGAATTGTTAAATTACTGTCCTTGTTTGTCTCATTAAACTAGAATGCTTGGAAGATGTTTAAATTAAAGCCTACATTACAAGAGTGTAGAGATGCTGGTGTTGGGCTGGGAGGAGAACAGTAAGAAGTCTCACAATACCAGGTTGAAATCTAACAGGTTTATTGGAGGAGGATAAATGCAAATGCAACCTTTGGACTTTAACTTGGTGTTGTGAGATTTCTTACTGTCCCACTCCAGTCCAACACCAGCATCTCCACATCATGGCTACCACTGACATCACAAACTGCTAGTTCAAAGTGGAAAAGATTTCCAAAAAGCACTCTGAAGGCTCGTAATACTAAATAAACCTGGTAGACTTTTAACCTGGTGCTGAGACTTCTTACAGTAGATTACAAGGATGACTACATCCTTAAAACAATCACTGGTTTTGGACCACTTGGGAAGTTCTGAGATCCATTAATTGCTGCAACACGTAGAAAGTGAGGGTAATTTATAAATCACCTCATCCTTTACCACCAATTCTATCCATCTCTCCTTTCCAAGTAAGCCCACATCCCTTCTCCTTTTACTCCTTTTAAACTCCATCCCTTTGGTACGATTCACAAAAGGCAGATTCGCTAAGAGCGGAAGTTTCAGATTCCCTGATACTTCTGGTAATTTTTCTCATTACAAGATTGCTCCTGTTATTTTCTTTATGAATCTTCTGTCTCCAACTCTGCCATTCAGTCTCACCCCACCAAGCTCTCGAGATTTTATTGGCTGAAGGAAAGGTCATCACCTGTTCATCCTCCTCTCGCACCACGTACTGAGCAACCTTGAAAGAGCTGAGATATTCGTTCATGTTTTGAATGTCAGCGTCATCTGTTGCGTTCTGGTTTCGGTCCAGCAGCTTGGAGATGGCCCGGTCATCGTAGTGGATCATCCTCATTTCTTCAGCCTCCTTCTCAGCTGCAAGTTAAAAACAACTATCAACACGCTTTGTCCTTTTGGGGCTGAGCACCTTAGAACGACCAGGCTGTAAACTGACTGACCATCGGGGTGCTGGTCACTGACTTATAATCTTTTTCATTCTTTCTCTTATCCTGAAAAACACACTACTGCTCCCCGTTTCATAATTCTTCTCTCTCTCGCACTCCAAAGTCCAGAGTTTCTGATTTCATGGAAAATCACAGAATCCCTACAGCGCAGAAGGCAGCCATTCAGCCTATCAGGTCTGCATTGATAACTGTCCCACCCAAGCCCTATCCATGTAACCCCACATATTTGCCCTGCTAATCCCTCTAACCTACGCATTCCTAGACATGAAGGGTCAATTTAGCACGACCAATCAACTTAACCCACACATCTTTGGACTTTGGAGGAAACTGGACCACCTGGAGGAAATCCATGAGACAGGGGTAGAACATGCAAACTCTGCATAGACAGTGACCCAAACTGGGAATCAAACCCAGGTCCCTGGAGCTATGAGGTAGCAATGCTAACCACTGTGCCACTCCTGTGTTATAATAAAACCTACAGGAAAATCTAAACTTTCAAACTTACCCCCATTATGCTCTCTTTGCATCTCTTACACAGCTAGAAAATACATATCTTTTAATATACATATAAAAATATCTACTAAAAAACGATATTGATGGCATTAGATGAATTGGAATAAGATAGGTACAGCATCAATCTATTAGAGCGAGTGGCCTGATTCACTACAGTAATATGATGTGGCTTTATGTAACATTTTCTCCAAGATTAAAAGAATGGAATGTAGGAACAGGAGGTCATTCAGCCCTTAAATCTGCTCCACAGAGATAGGTTAAGTGAGTGAGTAACTAATTAACAGATGATGAATAATGTGGGAAAACGTGAACGTGTCCACTTGGCAGGAAGAATAGAAAAGCAGATTATTTTTCAAGTAGGGAGAAATTGCAGTGGTACAAAGGGATCTTGTTGGTCTGGTATACAAATTACGAAAATTAGTTTGCAGGTACGAGAAGGAAGGCAAATGGAATGTTATCATCTCTTGCAAGGTGAATGAAATATACAAATATGAATGTTTTGCTATAGTTGTACAGAGCGTTGCTGAGACCATATCTGGAGTATTATGTACAGTTTTGGTCTCATTATTTAAGGATATAATTGCATTAGAAATTCAGAGGTGGCTCACTCTATTTACTCCTGGGACGAGAGGGTAATTTTATGAGGAAATTTTGGACGTGAATTTAGAAGAATGAGAGTGATCTTACTGAAATACAAGACCCTGAGGGGATTTGACAGGGTGGGTCAGGTCTAGAAGACATAGTTTAGAAAATAAAGAATCTCTCATTTAAGTCAGAAATAAGGAGTTTTTTTTTCCTGAGGGTCATGAGCCTGTGGAACCCTCAGAGTGTGGTGGAGGCATGATTATTGAATATTTTCAAGGTTGAGCTGGATAGATTGTCAAGAGATTGTCAAAGGGTTTAGAGCATGGGAAGGAAAGTGGAGTTGAGGTGACAATCCATTCAGCCATGCATGATCTTACTCAGTGGCAGAGCAGACTTGAGGGGCCGAACGGTCTACTTCTGCTCCTATTTCTTTGTTGGTAGAGTCACTTCAAGCTTTTCATTCCCAATGAAAACAAATCAGACTCCCTTAGCATTTCCTCAGAATTTAAGTCCTCCTTCCTCCACATCCCCCTAGATTAGCCCTCCTTCGCCACACCATAGCACCCCCCCATTCCCCCTCCTCCACACCATCCCACCCCCCACTCCCCCTCCTCCACACCATACCATAAGTGCTCGTCATCCTCTACCTACCCAATAGACTGGCTCTGTATGCGTTAGTCTTGATTTAGAGGGCAAGTGGGTTCATAAAGCCAAACAGCATGCACACTGTAGTGGGATCACTAACTGATCTTGATCCCTAACCTACACACTGAGGCACCTTAGCACCGCTACACTTGACATCAACTGAATCATCACACGTTAGAGAGTGACCCTCCAGTCCGCAAGGCTCCATATTAAACTGAAGCTTGTATTGACAATCTGCAATTAGTAGATTTTTACTAATCAAGGGCCTACAAGGATATGGAACCAAAGTGAGTGGTTAGAGCCAAGGTACAGATCAGCCATGATCTCATTAAATGATGGAATAGGCTCAAGAGGTTGAATGGCTGCCACCATGTTTCTACTGTTCTGAACCCCAGGATAACTCTCAATGATGATTAGTGGATCAAGTTTCAATAATGGAGGGGTAATTTCTCCTTTGAGCCCACTCTGGTCCTACATCATATTTGCCATACCACCCTTCACTTTCTCACCTTCATCATCTTTAAAGAGCTCCTCTGTGCCAAACTTGAGGATATCATCCAACTCCTGCTTGGAAAGTGAGCCAGACTTGGAGCCCAGGCCCGGCCGCACCACAAGGTGGGTCAACATCATCTTCTTCTTGGCCACTTGCGTGATACGTTCTTCTACCGATGCCCTGGTCACGAAGCGATAGATCATCACTTTTTTATTTTGCCCGATACGATGAGCTCTGCTGAATGCCTGGAGGACAAAGTTTGGATTTGATTTGATTTTTGAACTCCTCCACTGAACAGACACACCACACTGCTGCCCCCCACCACCACCACCACCCCTCACCCAACACTGCCCCCCCGAACTCCTCCCAATCCCACCCAGCCAACACTGCTGCCCTGTCTACCCAGTCAATATTGCCCCCTGCCCCACTTCCTCCAATGAACATTTCCCCACTCCACCATTCCCAATGAACACTGCCCCAGTCCTAACTCCCTCTACTGAACATTCCCTCACCTCCACTGCCTCACCCCTCACCCTAAACACGCCTCCATCCCTCCCAATCTCTACTGAATACTTCTCCCTGTGCATCCTTTCCCATCTCTTGTTTTCAACAGCATCCCAAGTCAATCATACAGCCTGGAATCCTTTCTCTGGACATGAGGAAGGAAGTGCAGAGACATTTCATGCTCGGATTTCTCCTCCCTGTTAAGCAGCACCTAGCCTCAGTTTTGCATTTCTGCTGAACAGGCAGATTGAGGAGATAAGAGACGAGATGCAGAAAATAAGCTCCTAATACTGCCAGATAAAGCACACAGAGACCAACCACCGACATGCCTTTCAATGCAAAACATTCAGGTTTCAGGCATTTATTGATCACTTTAGTTCCCCTGGGAAGGCAGTGGTGTTGGGACCACCTTCTTGAGCCAATGGTAACACTTCTATACAGGTGAATGACTTGTTGGGCCACTGCAGAAGCAGAGTAAGATCAATCATGTTGGTTGTGCAATGGAGTCACAGATAGGCCTAGATTAGGTAAGGACCACAGGTTTCCTTCCCTAAAGGATGTCAAGTGAACCAGTTGGGTTTTTAACCGTAGTTCGATAGCTTCGTTGTCATTTCCACAGATACCAGCTTCTTATTTCTGAAGTTTTAAACTGAATCACACACCAGCTCACAGATGGCCTCTGCTGTTGACTCCCATTCTTTCCAAATGATCCAGAATACATCAAATAACCTTAATAAAAGTATTTTTTCTTGGAGACACAAACCACATTAATTGCCCTTTCTGAGTTGCACTGTGCCCCAAAGGATATTAAGAATCAATTGGCAGCATTCAAGAATCAAATTAAGAGCGCAGTCACATAAATAGTTCAGATTGGGAAGAATGGTATGTTCCCTTCCCTGAAGGACGTTAATGAATCAGTTGGATTTTTACTGCTGTGTTTTCATGGTATCTGATATTGACCCATGTATTATATGCACTTCTGGATCTGGATTTGAACTCTTGACCTCCATTTCTGCCATAAAACCTCATGCCAGAGTGTCAAATTCTACAGAGGGACTACACACAAAAAAAATCCAATAGTTCTGGAACAGTCCTACACTGCAGACTCAAAAGTGTGCTCTGACCTGAATGTCGTTGTGGGGATTCCAATCCGAATCATAGATTATAACAGTGTCTGCGGTGGCCAGGTTAATGCCCAGTCCCCCAGCTCGAGTGGACAGCAGGAAACAGAATTGCTGGGCTCCGGGAGCTGTGGGGAGCAAGAGAGAGAAAGAGATGGATGAGCATTCATTCACTAAATTTGCAAACGTGTGCAAAGTCACAGGGACCAGAGAGCATTTTAGAATCCAGTACTGAAAGAGGCCATTCAGCCCAAGTGGTCTGCACCGGCCACAATCCCATCCTATACCCACTTATTTATCCTGTTAATCCCAATATTAGGGTCAATTTAGCATAGTCAATCAATCAACCTAACCCACATATCTTTGGACTGTGGAAGGAAACAAACGCAAACACAGGGAGAATGTCCAAACTCTATACACAGTGATCCAAGCTGGGAATCGAACCCAGATCTCTGGCGCTGAGGCAGCAGAGCTAACCATTGTGTCATCATGCCACCAAATTCTACTTTCTTTATACTTTTCTCAATGACCTTTTTCGACATCACCCACTAGATTTCTCACTGTCACTTCCTTATTGGGGTTGTTTCAAGACCTTGAGCAAGTGGTGGACGATATGGAGGACAGAAACGGACATAGTACAGAAATAGGTCATTCAGCCTTTTGAGCCTATTCCATCATTGCTCAATCACTGCAATCTGCAATCACCAACACACTTTGGCTCCGAATCCTTTGTGCCATTCAGAAAGCAAGATAATGATTCAGTTACTTAGACTGGCCAACAAAAAGTGGTTCTATTCACTTTAGTCGTATGATTTGACACAGATACATCAGATAATTAAAAGGGTAGACTGCTCTTCTAGTGAGAAATTATTCAGTATTCTAGGTTGCCAAAGACCTGGAGACCAATGTATTAGTTACACCAGGATAGGACAAGATTAAATAGCCTACTGTTCTCCTTCACCCAGAGATAGCAGAATTGCCGCTCACACGGTAGGCCAGAAACTATCTCACAGATGGGAGATGGAATGCCATTCACCTCCTCCACTTGATCAAATTGTCTCAAGGGGATCAGAAAGGGCTTTTCCAGATCTTACCATTGGCTGGCCTTGGATTTTATCTGGTTTCTTGTCATTCCCAGGTAGTTGAGACTGCTGGTGGGGAGTAAAGGGTTTGGGAGCTTTGATGGGGGTACAGAGAGTGCTATCTAATCATAATGGAGCTCTTGTCTTGATTGTGGGGGTAGCGGCTCAATCAGCTCCGTCATTTTCCACAGGCAGCAAGCATCGGCAATCTTCCTTCTGAGTTGGGCCTCATGACCTGACCAAGAGCAGGGCAGAGTGACTGCTGCCAC
This sequence comes from Sphyrna mokarran, assembly GCA_024679065.1. Classification (NCBI taxonomy): domain Eukaryota; kingdom Metazoa; phylum Chordata; class Chondrichthyes; order Carcharhiniformes; family Carcharhinidae; genus Sphyrna; species Sphyrna mokarran. The sequence continues at coordinate 16,762,735 of JAGIQG010000028.1, read as the reverse complement.
GTCACTCCATTCTCCCGGCAATAAAGGGATCCAGTGCCACGAGGAGGGAAATTCAGAAGAATTGCAGACAGAGAGGAAAAGAGAAAATTCAAAACCAACCATGGTGCTTTCACATCTCCTCAGTGAATCCAACACATACCTTAAAAAGGTTCAGTAATGGGAATAAAAGGCAAAGGGAGTTTCTGAAACTCCTCCAACTTCCTTCCTGCCCTGCCCTTGTTGAGGGGGGAGGAGGAGAGGGAGACAAAGACACTGCATGCAAAATGTCATCCAGTGAACAAAACCCCTCCAAAAGGGCACAGCTGAATACAAAAAAATCCACAAAACAACTGGATTATAACTCAAGACAAGCTAACTACAAGGTTTGGTTATAAAGAGGAGAAAGTTTACCACAACCAAATCAATCTCAGGTAGGACCACACTTGGAGTATTGCATACAGTTCTAAATATCATACTCTAGAAAGAAATGCAATGCAGTTGCACTCACTATAATGTAACCAGAACTTTAAGAATTAAATAATGAGGAACAATTATGTACATCTGGAAAATAGAATGCTAAGGGGAGATCTTGATTTTTTTTTTTCCAAATCAGAGTCAGGTCAGCCAGGAGTGAAGTTAAAAATGGTTATTCAGACGAGGGCTGTTAAGAAATGTGGAACTCAGACTAAAAGCAGATGTGAACACAACTGATCATTTTAAATTTTCCCTTCAATAGGTCTTTTGCTAGGCAAAGGTGTTAAGATATATGGAGCCAAAGTAGATGGACAGAACTAGATTACAATTTAGCCATAATCTCATTGAATGGCAGAACAGGACTCAAGGAGCTGAATAACCTACTCCCATCTCTCTACATACACTACATCAACGATAACAGATCACCCAACACAAATCAAATGCTCAACTCATAAGTGACTATGTGGTGCTGGGTTGTTCAAACACAATCATGTAGAATTCTGGATGGCACAGAAACAGGCCATTTGGTCCAGCCTGCCTATACTGGCCTTCTGACACAAGTTACCCTTTTGAATCACATTCATGATCCTTTCAAAGGACAAACAACAAAATAGCAAGGGAAACAGGCCCTTTGGCCCAACGAGCCCGTGCCGCAGTTATCCTCTTTTTGCACTGATGGTGACTCCAATTTATAATCAGACTACATTATAAAACAACTGCCAAGCTTTGACACCATTCCTTTGGTGATTATTTTAAGTTCATCCCCTCAGTACCCACACTAAAAATATAATTTCCCTCCTGTGCTCACCTCTAGCAGATCTCCTCTTAACCTTTTTTGTTTTAATGTAATGTAAAGAGCCCTTACTTTCTCATCCCCTCAGAAACTGCAAACTTCTTGTTCTTGCTACCTTAACGGATCCCTTTGGAATCTTCTTGAAGACCTTGACAACTCTGCAAATGTAGAGGTTCCCTAAACTGAATGCAATATTGTAGCAAAGTGTGATAGTTCCATCCCCCCTCCATTAATTTTGGATGTATTCTGCTGTAGTTGGAAGGAAGTTTCTTATTTCATCATACCTGGGGACTCCTTTGTCACAAAGTACTCATCAAGGTCACTGAGCGAAAGGAATGTTATTGCTTTTCTAACATCCACATGAAAGCAAGGGAAATCCTCTCACCGTTAAACCGGTCAATGGCCTCCTGTCGCTGATTGCCAGTGATGCTTCCATCTATCCGCTCGTATTTGTATCCATCATACTCCAGGAAGTCCTCCAGCAGATCCAACATTTTAGTCATCTGTCGGTCACAAACAGCATTTTTACCCACAGCAGGAGAACCCTCAATCCTAATTCACACCAGATCCCAATCTCTCTATCCTGCCCGTTGATTACTTTGGCTCCTAATCTCGCACTTCCTCAAGATTTACATTTTCTTTCTCACTCAAATGCCTCTATGACTGCATCCTCCCCCTCTGAAGTAATGAATTCTTTTGGATTGTAATCACTGTTGTAACGTGGGAAAGCCTGTGTACAACAGTGAGATAGAAGGCCAATCAACCCTTTCTGGGCCATTGGCTGAAGATTAAATGCTGATTAGAACCAAGAATGTCACTGCTCTCCTTCTAATAATGTCATTAGATCTTTTAAACTCACCTGAGATAGCAAGGCAGGTCCTTGACTGAAAGTCTGATTTGAAAGGTGACACCTCTAGCAGTGCAGCATTCCCTCCATACAGCACTCAAATGAGGCAGCCTGGATTACATGGCTCTGGACTGAGATTTGAACAGGACTGCTACAAACTCACACACTAGGCAGAACTCAGAAGGCTGACTGCCTGTGCCAAAACACCAATGGTTATTCCTCATATTTCCAGGAGGGTTCACCTGCAGAGAACAGGGCTCTGGATAAATTTCCCCTCCCTCACCAAGAACCGCAGAGACTCATTCCAGTTCTCCACCTCCAGCCAGTACTGCCTCAGTAGCATAGTTAATCTCTTTAACAGCCAAACAGATTTACTAGCTGCTTGGGAATAGGGAGGGGGGGGGTGGAATGGAGGATAGATGGAGGGTGGAGTGTCTAGTTTTGTTTGTCCTTTGGGATAAAGACGACTGCAGTGCTTGATAGAGTTTCTGCGGATAAATTTGAGATGGGGGTGGCAGAGGGAAAGTTGAAAGGAATTCCATTCAATGCATCAGCTGGCGTCAGCCTTGATTCATTAGTACCAACTCTGAGTCAGAATAAATATTGTAGGTTCAAGGCCACTCCAGGATTCCAGCAGAAAAATTGAGACTAATTGTACCAGTGCAGTGCTGAGGGAGTGCTGCACCATCAGAGGTGCCACTATCAGTAGAAGTGTTACACAGAGATACCCCCTCTGCCCTTGCAGGTGGGCATAAAAGATCTCTAGGCACCAATACAAAAAACAACAGGGATGTTCTCTCCAGCAAGCTGGCCAATAATTATTCCTCAATCAACATCACAAAACATATTAATTGCTCATTATGCCATTGCAGTTTGTGGGATCTTGCTGTGTTTCCTACTTTAAGCTATTACTCCCCCCCCCCCCCCCCCCCCACCCAATACCCTTCCTACCACCCAGGTTACCTGAGAGAAGATCAACACTCTGTGGCCTTGACTGTGCAACTTCTTTAACATCTTCTGTAGGAGGATCAGTTTCCCAGACGACTTCACCAGCGAGTTCCCATCGTACGATCCATTCGGTAATACTGGAGCTTCCTGTCAATACCAGCAAGGCAGCACTCAACATTAACACAGTGTCAAGATGCACAGTTAGATCCCACAATTGCCCATCTGCACACAGACTACATGGGCACGGCCCTCCCTCTATTGCTCTCCAAGAAGCACTATTTCCTCGGAAGAGTCTGGGGTAGCACAGTGGCTAGCACTGCTGCCTCATAGTGCCAGGGACCCGGGTTCGATTCCCAGCATGGATCACTATCTGTATGGAGTTTGCACATTCTCTCCATGCCTGTGTGGGTCTCCCCCAGGTGCTCCGGTTTCCTCCCACAGTTCAAACGATGTGCTGGTAAAGTGCATTGTCCACGCTAAAATCTCTTTCGGTTTAGCTGAACGGGTGACAGAATGTGGTGACTAGGGAATTTTCATAGCAATTTCATTGCAGTGTGAATGTAAGCCTATTTGTGACTAATAAATAAACTAAGTTTATTGGTTGGCATCAGACTGTTGACAATTCTCAGGATGTGGATGTCACTGATAAGATCACTATTTAACTCCCAGAATGGCAGCAATACCTTCCTGAAACATCAGGTGCTAATACATCTGAGTGGCCTGATGGGGCTGGTTCACATAAACCTGGAGGAGACAGCAGGTTTCCATTCCATTAAGTAAATCATTTGGGGTCCTTTAAACAGCTTCATGGTCACTTTTACTGATAGCAGATTAATATTATTGGATTTTTTTTTAAAGAAATGATTTCAAATCCTCAAACTGCCCTGATGAGATTTGAGCTCACGCTATCTTGTTCATTTGTCCAGGAACAGTTAACTACTCCACTATTGGCACTACACAACACCTCAATGCCAACTGTATTATACAACACCCCGTTAGACTGCCAGCTTGTTCTGCTCGTGACTGGGAACATTCCACACATCACACTGTGATCCTGATAGAAGGAACAGATTTTCCTTGTCAGTCAGTCAGTGCTGGATATAAACCCAGGTCACTCGGATGTAAGTGCTCCAGCTACTGCACAAATGTGTTCTTTAACCAGAATCAATCACAACTTCTAATGGCATTGATGGACTTATGGGGAAACCAAACAAATACAAGGAATAGCAGGAAATGGCAGAGGCCAGAGGTTGTTAATTTACTGCCCAAACACCAGCGTGAATGAAAAGAACTGTTTCTAGGCTGGAAATCTGATGTAATTTTGTGCAGGTCTCTGAGGACAGGCTTGAGTCCACACGTGAATTGAAGCAGAAGTGACATTAACCTCAGGTACAAAGACAAATTGCTGGGAAATCTCAGCAGGTCTGACAGCTTCTGTGCAGAGAGAATAGAGCCAACATTTTGAATCTGGGTAACGTTTCATCAGAGTCCTAACCCTAGCTTTGACGGAAGGGTCATTCAGACTCAAAGCATTGGCTCTACTCTCTCTCCCAGATGCTGTCAGACCTGCTGAGATTTCCAACATTTTGTGTTTTTATTTCAGGTTCCAGTATCTACTGTATTTTGCTTTTGTCCTGAGCGAGGGACAATGCACAACTCTCCAATCCCCCTTGGAGCCTCCTTTCCTGCCCCCTTGATACTTACCACTGCAGCCACTGGAAATAAATATGGATGGTTACAACATTTCTTCAGATCCATCATGATGTTCAACAGTGACACCTGATTCCCACCGCCTTTTGAATTCAGTGCCTCAAAATTCTTGGTCAAGATGAACTTGTAATATTTCCTGCAAGCACACACACACACACAAAGATAAGAAGCAGAACACAAGGAAGGGTGAACTGTCGGCACGCAGATGCAGATTCACTATTTGGTTTTCCCAACTTACTTCTGCATGGAGCTAAGTTCCACACGAACTATCAATTCTGTCTTTGAAGGCATGTTTTTAAAGACATCAGCCTTGAGTCGCCTTAACATGTGTGGGCCCAGGAGATCATGAAGCTTTTTGATCTGGTCCTCCTTTGAGATGTCTGCAAACTCCTCCAAGAAACCCTCCAGGTTGCTGCAATAAAATAGGAACAGTCACTGGTGCTGTCACCTCACGTTCCCGGTGCTGGAACTCAGTCTGAAGACCCATCCAACCATAGCCCCTTCTCAAACCAATTCCTCGGCTGGACAAGTCAAAGTCCCTGTTTGTAAAGACAGGGTTACCTGGAGAACCAGTTGCTCGCACTGTTTCCTAACCTGTCCACACCACCTGTGTTCCAGACCTCTCCAAACTCTGCCCTCCTGGGCAACAGTGCTGTGGTGCAACATGGCTCCAATGCAGCATCCCAGGCTGCAAGACTGTAGGCAAAGCTCCAATGCAGTGAGTTTGCAATCCATATCAGCACAGTGGCCAAGTGGTTAGTACTGTTGCTTCACAATGCCAAGGACCCAGGTTTGATTCCCAGCTTGGGTCACTGTCTGTGCGATGTCTGCACGTTCTCCCATGTCTGTGCAGGTTTGATTTGGGTGCTCCAGTTTCCTGCCACTGTCTGAAAGACATGTTGGATAGGTGGATTGGCCATGTTAAATTCTCCTTCAGTGTATCCAAACAGGTGGCGGAGTGTGGCAACTAAGGGATTTTCACAGTATCTTCAGTGCAGTGTTAACGTAAGCCTACTTGTGACAATAATAAATAAATGAGGAATGGAAAGGACACTATGGAGTGGTCTGTCTCTTGGCTAAGGAATAAAGGGCATTACAATTGTCTGAGTGTAACAATGGTGATCAAACTGAAACTTGGTAGAGGTGGGAAGCAAGCATGAATCAAGTCATACACTGCACCTGACTTTCCTTTCGACGCAGGCTGCATGTGTAACAGGTGTTCAATTCATTACAATCCCCTTTTGCCACCCCAACCCTGTATGTCTCATTCTCCATTACAGCCCTGTTTCTCCTCTCAATCAGAAAATTTTTTATCCCTTCCTCATCATTACAGCTACTCCCTCACCCTCCTCCCCATTATAGGTTAGGCTGTTCATTGAGTCTGTTATGATCTAGCCACTCCTGGTTCCAGGGGACAATGGCAGAAAATTATCCTGCAGAAGATGCAAGAAGTATCCGCTACACTTCTGACATGAGCTCATCTGTTTACCTCAATCTATAATGCCAGTGTAATATACCTGTTGGACTTTAACCTGGTGTTGTGAAACTTCTTACCTCAATCTACAAAGAGATTAAAAATCTCATTCAATCAATTCTGTCATTGCTACATACTTGTCTGTCTCTGCATTTATACATTCTACCAATTCATACCTGCTACCAGGCAGTGTGTAGATTAACATTTTAAAAACAATGAAACTTACTTAAAGCGTACAGGAGTGAGGAAGTTCAGCAAGTGGAAAAGTTCCTCCAGATTATTCTGTAGTGGTGTTCCCGTCAGTAGCAGCTTGTAGTCAATCTTGTAAGCATTTAGCACCCTAAAATACTGGAAAATTCAATAC